>CAUYQG010089779.1:0-41851 GCA_963574415.1 Tarsius wallacei
ATTAATGGTGGTGGGTATCTATCTGAGGATGGGGAGACACCTCTTATCAACAAGGGTACCTGAACGAAATATTTTTGTATGCCTAACCCCTAACTGTACCCCACAATAACATAATAAAATAAAATAAAAAAATAAAAAAAATAAAAAAAAAAATAACAGTATCTTCTAATTACCCTCTGCTGCAACAGGTATAACTAAAGTATTTACTGCCAGTGTAGCACTGTGTAGTACGCAACTATTTTGTAAACCAATTCTGAAATTTCAAGTTAAAATCAAATGCACATATAAGCAATCAACAGAAGACACCAACAATAAATGTAAACAAATCGGAGGAGAACTTGCCTTTAAAAAAACTTTAAGAGATAAGTAGCCCTTTCCTCTATACTAACACACCGACATTTTCTCTATAGAAAATGTTGTTTCTATCCAGATTAAATTCATTTTGCAAAGAGGCAAAGAACAATAGAAAAAATTATATTCTAAAATATTCATAATATACATTTACAAAATACAAAGGACATATCACTAACTATGCAGATCTAAAATTATCTGAAAATGAAAAATGCATCCCCAGCTTTTGCTTTTTCTTCACTTTTCTCCAAACAAATAATTCCTTTTCTAGTACTAAGAATAACGTCAAATAAGAAGTCTGCAACGTATTTCTGGAGCTTACTAACCAACAACTCTACATAAATATAGGTCTAAATCCTGGCCACATACATATAGACTTTAGCATGCTACTAAACCTATGTAAATCTCAGCTTTCTGAATAACAGAGATAATGCCAAAATTATTTCAAGATCAGATATAAGTATGTGTCAAATACATATAATTGCTCTGTAAGTGTTGACCATCATCGTTAATACCTCAGTCTACAAATATGATATTGGGTAGAAGCAGCAGCAAGATATGGGGAAGCCGAATGAACCCCAATTCCAATAACATCTCTTAACATTGAAAGTTTCCAGTAGCTAAAGCTAGTAACAATGATTTCAGTCAGAATTATTACAATCTCATACAGTGTTTTATAGATTATAAGCAGATTTCATATCTGTATGCAATGTGACTAAGTAAGACAGGGACTGTCAACTCATTTTAAAGATGAGTAAACTCAAGTTCAGAAAAGGATAAATCATGCAATTAATAACTGAGCCACGCAGGGCTCGATGGCTCAACCTGTAATCCCAGCGCTTTGGGAGGCTGAGGTGAGTGGATTGCCTGAGCCCGCGGGTTCGAGACCTGCTTGGGCAACTTGGCGAGACCTCATCTCTACAATAAAATCAAAAATTAGCCAGGCGTGGTAGCGCATGCCTGTAGTTCCAGCTACTTGGAAGGCTGAGGCAGAAGGCTCACCAGAGCCCAGCAGGTCGAGGCTGCGGTGACCGGGAGCGTGCCACTGCACTCCATTCTGGGTGACAGAGTGAGACTCCAACTAAAAAAAATAAAATAAAATCACTGAGCCCCATTTACTAGTAGGCCAGTTCACTGTATATAGAGGATCTCACAACTGAATAGGCCATGGTACTCTTTTGCCTTCTGCCTCTATTCGGTAACCAACCTAAGCAAGGTAATCTTGCACTCCTCTCTTCTGCCAGGTACCAATCTGGCCTGGGGCTAATGTCCTGCCCTTCTGTGAGCTATGCACTGAGGCAAATATAATCTCTCTGCTTCATTCTCACAAAGATGATCTGATCTCCAGAAGACTATCACGTGTTTTTGCAGACACTCACAAAGATTCTACATAGGTTTAGAGTCTAGGTCACATGATGTAACCAAATTATCAAATAGCATTGAGTTGAGGTTAGGAGCATTAGTCTAGCAGTAAAGTGGTATTTCAGTTTCCCATTTTTCTTTGTTTCTCTTGAATTTCATATGAAGAAAGGGTTGCTGTGCAAAGCAGGATACAGACGTTCCTGTGTGTCCTGGACCCACCGCCTAACATTGTCAGAACTACACTTCAATTTCCGAAAGATACAAATAATTCAAACATATTGTTATCCTAAAAGCTGTTCTTAACCAGGAAACAATACATATTGAGTACAAGGCAGTGAAATCAAGAGGCTTTCAAAAAGAAAAAGAAAGTTTGTGTTCATTAAGTTAAGGTGATTCTGTTATGCTAGAAACATTCTGGTTTCAGGATTATTTTAAAATAATATTTAGAAAAATTTGATTATCAGAAAAAAACCGTTTAGACAGATTGCATTAAAATTATTGCTTTTTTATTTAAATTTAGGGTGTTCAGCATGAAACAACAAGTTAATACTATTTAGAAAGAGGAGTCATTTAACGCAGCCACATACCAAGCTTCAGGGAGCAAAACAGCATATTCATGTGGAGAAGTGGTCTCTGGGAAGTTGGAGAGAATCGCAAGGCGATGAGGAAGCAGGTCAGAACCATGGTACGTGAACAGAATTTCGAGGGCTTGTACATTACTTTCCTGTACAAAAGGCAAGAGGCACATTTCTAATGTGAGCCTTAGAAACACAGGAGTGATTTTTATAAGCAACATTCAAAAACTTAAAATTAACTTTTGTATGTAGTTCTGATATGAAGCAATTTGAAATATTCCTGGTTCTTCCTACTTGTATCACATTTCTCAATCTAATGCTAAAAAACTATTTATTTTTAAAACTCAGAATGATGAACAAAAATTTTTAAAAATATAACTCCATTTGTTTTACATTTATTAATATTACAACTAAAAAAGAAATGTAATAGTACATGCATGCAATAACATTAACAGCACAGTTCAAAGATTTAGAGAGTATTAATAATCATAATTGTTTTATTTATAAAAAGAAATTACCCGAGCATAAGTTCTTGCTGAGAGAACAATATTCTGATTTCTGAACTTCTTAAAGAATTCAGCATCATATCTCTGTTCAGATGCATGAGGCACTCCTAGGATTTCCTTAGGGGAAACAGTGATTTAATGAAAAGGCTTTTAAATATAGGTGACAATATTAAAATCCTTTACAACTTTGCCTGCCTAAATTAATTATTTTCAACTATCAATTGTTAACTAAAGTACTGCATCTGCATTCTTGCCTTTATTTTGAAAAGGACCATATTAATAAATGCTGGTTTTTAAAAAAAATCCAGACGTAAATGAAGTTGGCAGTAAAAATTAAGTTAATTACAGTAGGGCAACCAAAATCAACCACCTGTTAAAAACAAATAAGCAACAGTTATAAATGGCTGTGCATTATAAGCACCTGTCACCTCTGCATGAAAACTTAAGATTAATTTTACTACTGCTAGAGTGATCTAAGTAGAACGCAGACTAAAGCATTCATTAATTCATTCATTCATTCATTCACTATTTACTGAGTGCACCATGCACTAGGGCTGAAAGGCACTGATGATACATCAAACAATATACTTTCCCTGCCCTCTATATAGCTTAAAGTCAAGTAGGGAAGATAAACAGGCAAATAGAAAATAGAAACAGGTGGGGGGAATACATAGGAAGATGCCACAACTAGTTCTGGGAGCACAGGGAAGACTTCCCAGAAGTGGCCCCAAGCTGGGACATAAAAGGCAAAGAGGAGTTAGCTCCGGAATTGCGAGTGTACGTCTCCTCACTACAAAGTATGACTTAGAGCTCATGTCTGCCAGGTTTAATATTGAATTTCAGATTCTTAGCACATTGCATGGCACATAACAATAAAAGCCAATAAATATTTGTGGACCAAATTAATTTATTATAGATATATTATAGTTTGGAACTATATACCACATCTAAAAGGAGCTACCCGTAAACAGATGATTATATTGGTCAGGAGTTCAGGACTAAGAAATGAGTTTGAGATATGACGTAGAGTTATTAATGTAAAAATGAGTGTGCTTTCAAGGGAGATTAAGTAGAACGAGTTGAAAGGAACCTTAAGAAAAAACACCTAGTGGTGGGGGCCCCCGCGCACGGGTGCACACCTGTAGTTCCAGCTACTTGAAAGGGTGAGGCGGAAGGATAGCCTGAGCCCAGCAGGTTGAGGCTGCAGTAGCCATAAGCGTGCTACTACACTCCAGCCTGGGTGATTAGAGTGAGATTCCAACTCAAAAAAAAAAAAAAAAAAGAATAAACACCATTTAAACGATAAGCAAGAAAAGGGGCATTTGCACCCGAAAAGTAGATAAAGAAACAAGAAAAGTAAAGAGGACAAAAAGAATATAATGGCCTGTAATTCCGCGCCTTGGGAGGCTGACGTGAGTGGATTGCCTGAGCCTGCGTGTTCGAGACCCGCCTGGGCAACTTGGCGAGACCTCATCTCTACAATAAATCAAAAATTAGCTGGGTGTGGTAGTGCACGCCTGTAGTTCCAGCTACTTGGAAGGCTGAGGCGGAAGGGTCGCCGGAGCCCAGCAGATCGAGGCTGCAGTGGCCGGAAGCAGCCACTTCACTCCAGTCGGGGCGACAGAGTGAGACTCCAACTCAAAAAAAAAAAAAAAAAAAAAAAGAATATAATGAATATTCATGAAAACTAAAAGAAAGGCATTTCAAGAATGTTCTCAGTTCCTAGATTCTTCACCCACAACAATTACTTCCTTGATTTAATCTCATTTACAAATCCCACGACCAAACCCTAGATCTCTATCATCACCAAAAGGCACTGTCTGGAACATCTCAATGTCTGGCACTCAACTCTGACCACCTGCTCCTACTTGTCCCATTCAAATACTAAGTGGCATGCCAACAATTTCTCAGTTTCCCTGGGGCATCCAATCCACTGCCCCTACTTCTTTGTTGACCTTCCATTTCCCCTCAGAATCTCTCAGCCCTTTCATTAGCTTAAAGTCCCTGGTACACCATTATAAAGGATGTCTTCAATCTCGTCCTCTTTCCCTTTATCATACTCACCTGGCAGAAACCTAACCTTAGTCAAACCCAACTATGATCCATGAACACAAACTATAAAGTCACTGAAGAACTAGCACCAAACGGAGCTGATAGTTTCCATTTGAATTTCAAGGCCTCAACCTTGTTTGGATCCTGATTCAAGTGAGCCAACTGCTAAAAAAAATAAAAGCATTTCTGAGGCACTAGTGAAATCTGAACAGGAAGTAGGTATCAGATGATATTAGGGAATCACTACTGACTTGGTTATAAATAACAGTGTCGTTGTGAGTATTTTTTTAAGTCCTTATCAGAGATACACACCAAAGTATTTCTGGGTAAAATGGTATCTGGATTTTGCTTTAAAATACTTAAGTGAAAAAAAAAATAGTTGAAGCTGAGCAATGGGCACATCAGAGTTTATCATACTACTCTCTATACTTTCATGAATGTGTGAATTTTTTTATTCTAAAATTTTTTATACTAAAGGTAAAAAATTTGATAAACTCAAACAACAAAATTTAAATCAATAATTAGCACTGGGCAACCCCCTGCTCCCACTGTAGGAGCTTTTCTGTCTTCTCAATAAATCACAAAAATAATAATAATAATTAACACTGTTCCTCAATGCTACTACATTTCCCTAAAAGTTTTTTTTCTAGTCTCTGATAAGAACTTCGCCACAACTCTTTCATTCTTTTCAGAATTCCAACATCCTATTCCCCAGCCCCCTTTTTCAGCCGAAAATTTCATTTTTTTTCTTTGATGCTCTTAGATGTGAACTCCCTCATTTTCCAGTCCATCAAAACTACAAATTTATTTGCATTGGTAATGATATGACTTTCCTTCCTTCCAATTACAGCAGAAAGAACATATCTCTGTTCCTAAAAAAGCCTCAAAATTCCATGCGTGCTCTGGGTCCATTTCTACTACACCTCTATAATCATGCAAGTATCCCTCTTTCTTCTTTTTGAAAAATTCCTCCTCACTCCTCTACCTATTCATTTCCATTAACATACAATGTTTCATCCTTCTATTATAAGAACCACCCCTAAGCTCGCATATCCCTTCTAGGTAGCTAGGTATGGTTCTCCACTTCACAGTAACTCCCTGAAAGAGCTGCCACAACCACTGTCTCCACTCCCCCTGCTTTCTATTCTTTCCTAAACTCACTCAACCTCTGAAAATAATTCAATTTCTTACACAGCATGAGACCTTTCCAAGCACAGCCATAAACTATTCTAAACGTGCGTCCCACCTTTGTTCTGTGCCAACCCCTGCCCCCACATCCCGTGATCCAGCTACCCTGGCAAGATTACTTTCTCAGGAGCATGCCATCTGCTTTAATGCCACTGGGCCTTTATCATCATACTGATCATCTGCAAAGGCTACTAATCAAAAAGGCCTGGTTATGATTTCTTGCTTCCTATTTATTGGAATAAATCACCTTCTCTAAGCCTCAGTTTTCATATCCATAAAATTGAAAGGATAATAGTGCCTACCCTAAAAGACTGCTGGGACATAATCTGGATAAAGTACATAAAACAATGACTGATGAATAGTATGCCCTCAACAAAGGTGTTGGTGTTTCTTAAGATATTCTCTTACCTACTGGTTCTTTCGACAAATATTTAGAGCTCCTCTATGAGACAGCTATCCTTCCAAGCTCTGGGAATATAGCAGCGAACCAGGCAAAAACCTAACTTTATGGATATTCCACTCTACTGTCCCCTTACTGTACTCCCCACCCCCTGAAGCCTGCCTTCCTCTTGTTAAGGGCTGGTTTTAAAATGTTCTTTCCCATGTATCCCCAGGAACAATTTAATGTTTTTCTTAATTAGGCTCCATGCCTTTACTGTCAGCATTGAATGACTATACAATGTGGACCCCATGAAGACTGTTCCTTCCTCATCTCTCTACCTCCAGCCATGGCATAATATCTGGCACATAGTGGGCACTCATGTCAAATGTAAATTAATTCATTTTTATCTTATTTGTTAATAAAATAAGCCAAGTCTTATTTATTAAAATGCAATGCCTATATCTATCTACTATCTAACTAGATAACCATTATATATGAAAATTTCCATTACTGAGTTTCAACAACCAAATTCAACAAATACACCTACTTTTTTAAAAGTTGTACTTAATTGCTCAAAACAAGTGGGCTCAACAAATACATTAAATGCCACTATTACAATGTAATAATGAATGTACTTACTACTGTCATATGGAAAATGGCAATTCAATAACTAAAGAATAATTAAAGAAAATTAACTGCAGAGTCAAACTCTGAACATTTTAAGCACCTCTCTTTTAAGATATCATCAATGAAACTACGGCTAACGATACAAATAATAAGCTGTACCTGTATAGACTTCTGCAGTTCACAACAAGCCTTTATATATTGCCTCAAAATATCACAGGACTCAGGCATGGCAACAGGACATGCTTTAAAGTAATGTGACCACACAACAGTCAAACTACTTGCAACTATACACAAAACTATCTGGAATATTCCTAACTTGTTTGCATGTAATGATATATTTATTACCAATGTATTCTAATAACCAGAATAATAAAAATAGTGCTCTTCTAGTATTTTGTTTGAAAACATTTCAATTATATTAGCAGGGTAAGAGAATCAAAGGTTTTTGGATTTGCTTTCATGGCCAGAAGTTCTTGGGATAAGCAACAGATTATTAGATGTGACACAGAATGCCTACTATGTGCAGTAGCCAAAAGCCGAGAGACATATGCCCACAGGAAGGAGGTGAAAGACAGACTGACTAAAGAAGTAACCTCCACGTGAAGTCAAATTTCACTAATGAAAAATTATTTGAAAACCTGGGTAACTTCAGCTATGAGAGTCATATGAAAAAGCAGTCTAAACTATGTATACTTATCAAAATATGGTTCATTTCCATTTATACCTTTAATAATATCTAAACTCATCTTGTAGTACAGAGTGCTACTGAAATACCCAACATGGGGATATCTGTGTTTGTGACCCTAAAAGACCCAAATATACAAGGGGAGAACTCAGAGAAAACAGAATTTATCTATTAAAAAATTGCATCTTTATTCTTACATGTTTAAACATCAATTGCCTTCAAAATACTGGCCATTTGATACAATATACCTAACAAGATGCTTTTTCCACTGCTCAAAACAATTATTGAACTTGTCAGTTTTGATGCCTTCTAGTGCTTCTACTGTTTTTTGTTTCACCTCTTCCACGTTGGCAAAATGTTTCCCTTTGAGGACTTTTTTCATAGGGGAAATAAAGTCACCTGGGGCAAGATTGGGTGAATAGGGAGGGTGAGGCATGGGGGTCATGTCAATTTGGGTCAAAAACTGCTGAACACTCAGCAGGTGCAGGCAGGTATATTGTCATGGTAAAAAAAAAAGCAGTCTCCTGTTTGCCACAACTTGGAGCATTTCTTCCACAAATCGTGACACACCCTTTTCAAAACTTCCAGATAAAAACTTTAGTTGACTGTTTAATCCAGAAGTACAAATTTCAAGTGTACTACAAGGGGCCTGCCTTCCAAAAGATAATTCCAGTTTTTTGCCCCACCCCCTTATAATGTATACTGTTTTTAAAGCTCAAGTGTCTAATTTTGGCCCCAACTAAAAGATGAACCAACTAAATTCAACCTACTAACCAATCATCAAGATGAAAGAGTCAGAAATAGTCATATTAAGATTATTAAAACCCAGTCTATACTGAAATCTGGTACTGAAAGCAGTTATATGTCATTATCTTAAAATCAAAATATAAAATAAAAGTAAATTAAAAGGATTGTAAATATAGATACACTGAAATGGCTAAAGCATATTCCCTAGTCTAACAAAACAATTTCTGGCCTTTCACAATCTCCAATTTTCACCAATGCTAGTACACAAGAGAATCTGCTTTAGTAAGAAATCAATTTTTCCCCTATAAATAGTTCTAAAGACAAAGAATATCAGCTATCAAGGCATTATAGCATTTATAATGATAGATCAAATAAACATAATTGACTTGGTTAAAATTATTTCTCACCTCATATGTTGCAAGTCGATCTAAGTAGGTCAATAATTTCAGTCTACAACGGCAAAGTTCCTTTTGTTCCAGTGTCAACCTGATTTGAATAATTACATTAGGCCACTTATAGTTACATAAAAGTGTATTTTTCTAGAAATTGGAATAAAATGATTAATACCTCATCAAGGTCAAAATTCAAGAAATAATACACAAGAGCACAAAGGTAGGATAATAGTAAATGCATTTGATTTAAGTTGCTGAAATGATTTAGAGTAATTATCACTAGTAAGAACACAATGAAATAACTAGTTGTCTTAAAGAAATTATAAAATGAATGGTAATAAATGATTTACTTTGAAAACTTTACTAATTTAAGCAATTCTCGTCTCTTCTTGAGCTCCTTTTCCCTTTTATTCTTGGCAGGCTCTTCATCAGATGGTGAAAGCTCCTCATAGGAAATATTTTCAATGTCTACTTCACCAGGCAATGTAAATCTGCAAGAAAAGAAAAATTTTTAAATCTATTTCATTTTTTGTTTTTTGGGTTTTTTTTAGTTGAGGTCTCACTCTGCAGCCCAGGCTGGAATGCAGTGGCACAATCACAGCTCACCACAGCCACATCCTCCTGGACTCAGATGATCCTTCCACCTCAGCCTCCTACAGGTATGCACCACCATGCCTGGCTAATATTTTTATTTTCTGAAGAGACGAGGTCTCACTATGTCATCCAGGCTGGTCTCAAGCTCCTGAGTTCAAGCAATCCTCCCGCCCCAGCCTCCTAAAATGTTGGGATTATAGGCATGAGTGCCCAGTCTAATTTTTTTAATTTATGAAATAAAAAGCTGCTTTCTCCTATTTTAACTGATTTAATAATTGATTTCCACAGAAACAATTACTTGGGGAAAAAATTGCCATTGTAAGCAAAGTGATTCATTCATTATATCCATAGCATGGGCAAAAAAAATCATTACAGAAATTTAAAAATTAAGACAATGAAAACTATTTAGGAAAACATATGATGTTGTACTCACTGCGTTTAAAGCAGCCTATGCAGAAAATGTTGCCCATAGTGTCTGCTATTTGAATCACGTCTATTTAAGGTCTTATAATGGTAATAAATGTCAGTCTCATTTTAATTATTTACTTCTCAGCTATATTATCACATTTATATCTCAAAAGAAGTTCCAAATGTCTGAAGAGCAATGGCTCTGACCAAATAACTGTCTTGCCGTTGTTGCTATTAGCTGACATTTGAATGTTGCTTAAAAGTTTATAATAAAGTGCTTTCACAAGATATATGATTTAATCACTCAAAGTAGTTCGAAGGAGACATAATCATACAAATAAGGAAAGTGAAGCTCACACTTGCCTAAGGTGGTTCAACTGACTAGTGAGCAAACCCAGATAAATGGACCAGCTCAGCAATGGCCTACCTTCACTAAACAATTGCAGAGTACTCAGCTGGCGCATACAAACATATGTGACTGAAGGAAAGAAGCTGTGACTTTGGATAAGAAAGTCCTGATCAAAGGCAACTACTTCATTACAAAATAACCTAAATAAAGCTATCCAGTCCAATGTCTCAGCTCAAAAGTTTGCCAAGTCACCTTTACTTTGAACCCAATTCTTTCTATCACCAACCTGCCATCATCCACTCCTTTCCCAATTGCTAGAAGAGCCTCCAGGTCTGTGCCTTTTAATCCATACTGAAGCAGTTCTTTCGCAGCATCCACATTTTCAGGAACCCTTTCCAAACACTCATGGAGAACCCAGGATCGCTTCTTTATTTTACTCTGAATATAAAGAAAATAAAAAATAGCAGCATTTAAAAAAAAAACCCTGACATCTTACAGCACCTTACAAAGCCTTTAGAATTATAAAGCTATACCTGAAGTATTATTGTTATTAAAACCTTGGCCACAGGTAGCTGCTAGAGGAGTTCAGTGAAAGAACAGTTAAATCCCTAATGGTGATGACAACTGGATGTAGGGCATGTGATTCCAACTGCTTGCTCTCTTCTTCTAATGAGCCACACTGAACACAAAGCTCAGTGTTCATGTTTGGAAATATAAAAAGATCTTTCCAAACTTTTACAGTTGTCTTTGGTTTGTATTTTGGCTGTATAACAGTAGAAAATAAAGGAGAAAGGCAAGATACATCCTTTCGTAATTAGGAAACACGTTTAACTTTGAAACAAATGGATGAGGCAAGGCACATCAAGGCTCTGTATTTATTTGACCACGAGATACACCAGAGTATGGATGATGACTTAATCATAAAAAGTTCTTTGGAAAGACCAACAGCCTATTCCTCCCTTCCAACTTCTTCTTCCAACTGCATTCAAAATCTGACATACCCTCTTCCTAAAAAAACTGTTATGGTTACAAATTTGAAATGATATTTGACTTATAACCTATGTTCCTTAATACGCTGCATCATATCTATTCTTTCTTTCAATGTCTCTTAATTCACTTTGCCTTTTTTGTATCTGCAGTCTCCATACCACTCTCATATTAACACAAAACACCTGTATTTGGAAACGGGGCCTTTAGGTCATAAGGGTGGAGCCCTCATGATAGGATTAGTGGCCTTGTAAGAACAGAGAAGAGAGATTGCTTTCTCTCTTTCTACTCTCTGCCACATGAGGACACAACAAGAAGGAAACCACCTACAAACCAGGAAGAAAGCCTTCATCAAAAACCAAATTGGCCAACACCTTGATCTTGGACTTCCCAGCCTCCAGAACTATGAAAAATAAATGTTTGTGCTTTAAGATACCCAATCTATGATATTTTTGTTACAGCAACCAAAACTGACTGAGACAAGGCTATATACCAACTTTAATTATGAGGAGGAGGTAGAAGGAAGTATCTAGTTGTGAGATTTAAGCAGAAAAGGAGTTTGAAGCAAGTTTAATATGTCAGTTATCTATTTATTGCCTCTCGGTTCCAAATTCTCCCTCACAGTGGGCTATGTGATAACATTTCTCATTTGCAGCTGAAACAACACTAAACTTGTCAACAGAGGGCACTGGAGGGCCGTTGGAAAGGAAGTATCTGGTCCTCATGTGCTGTGGTTTTCTTGCTCTTATGGTTTTGCAGCCAGCAAGACCTGTGGGGAACATCCCATGGTACTTCCTCCTTCTTCCCACCACTGACAATGACCATTGACAACCGAGTTTCAGCAGCACTCCCATGAGCAGATTATTTCCCAGTGAATCTCCCAGGCCACTGAGAGGACAGCTTCCCAGCCTGCAAGCTACAGAAAGCCGACATACAGGAATTGCCAGCCATGGCCAAGGTTCCTTATTTATCTACCTGCCTTAAGTTGCGTGCATGCTGGTGGGGGGTTTCCTACTTGTCAATTCCTGGGGTTCTCTTACCTACAACCTCAGTTCACTAGCCCCCTAGCAGTAGACATCTGGCTTTCCTATCCATCACACATTTCCCTGACTGCCAACCTTGGCAACTATGGACCACCCCTGGCCTGAGGCAACCCAGAGAACTTCTCTTCCTTGTCTAAGGAAGTCTGAATCTCAGCACAGGAAAAGGGGCCTCCCCTTCAGGTTCATTTCCTCCATGGGTATGTTTCCTCAGCACTACGATATTCCTTAGAGTTCTCCTAACCTCCTTGCAGTTAATCTCTGGTCACCAGAAAATAATTCTCATATAAGGAACTTTCCCTGTTCAAATTATCGTGTGATTTCTGGCTCCCAACTAGCCCCTGACTAATTCAGGTAAAGAAAATTGATTGTGGTACAGTAAGGGGAAGGATTAAGCCAAGACCGGCTGGTTTATCAGTGAATATTTGTTCATACATCTTCAGCACCAAAGTTCAGCTGCAGGGGGAATAGAACCTGACAACAAGGTAATTTTTTCAGAAGAGAAAAATATACTTCATTGGCTGTAGAAGTCAGTAATGTCAAGTCTTCTAAAATGAAGCCCCCTAACCAAAAGAGATTCCATAAATGTGAATTTGTACCACGTTACCAAAATATTTATACATACCAAATAATTCTGAATTGAAGCAATGTTGACTGCTGACTTTCTCCACTGCCTCTGATATACTAGGTCAGTATCTAGGCCATAGGTGTGAGCCAAAGACAAGGCTTCTTCATACTCTTCACTTTCAATCTTTAGACAAAGGAAAATGAAACAGGAATGTTACATTACTGAATTATCCACAGTGTCTGATGATAATATGATGAATGATGATAATCCTTTGGACATATCATCATATTCTGGCACAATATTCAGAAGCTCACAGACATTTTGGGGGCAGATAGATCGAGTGTTTCTTTTAATATTTTAACAGAAGGATGAGAGACAAAAAGTGCAAAGCTTTACAAAGTAAAACAATGGCAACACCAGGACAACAGTGAGACAACCCAACTGCTAGTCTGGGGCTATGACCATATGGGAACAGCACAAATAAAGGAAGAGCTAAAGGCCACATGAAGAGTAGGGGGAAAAAAACAGGCTAAGCCATAAAATGGATAATCAGTCTAAATGGATTCATCTTGTATTCACTGTTTTGATTTTGATTACTCAGGTACAAAGACCAGCATTATTTTCAAATGCTTTATAGTACTGACATTTCTAGCATGTGAATAATTCAACCATCCCTCTTTAAAGTTCTACTTCTATTGAAAAGTCAGCTTTCTCTCAAAAAAATCAAATAAAACTTGATGATTTCAAACTTTGTAGTACAAAGATACTCTCTCACCTTTCTCTGATAGAGTTCTTCTGGAGTCGTGGAACGCAAACTCACAAGCCGATAGTTTTTAGTGATGGTTCGTGGGCGTTTCCGTGGTGGCGCAAATCGCTCCATTTCAGTCACCAAGTAAAGGCCCTGTTTTATATAACCAAAGTAGCGAGCCTTGGCAGATATTTCACGATCAGAATCTGAATCCTCTTCTCCTTCATCTTCTTCTCCAACCCTTATCTCCAAACGAGATCGTTTCGGGGCAAGTTTAATCTCACACTAAATTGGAAATGGAGATGTAAAATTAGCAGTGAGGAATTAAAGGAAACTTTTAAAAGTTAATTAAAGAAAAAATATTTCTAATTCTACTCTGGTTTGATTCATTACGCTAGCTAAGTGATTAAGAATAACAACAGAATTCAAAGGAAACCGAAAACAAACACTATGAGCTCCAAGAAACATGAACATACGTTATCAGCCCCAAATCTCCTAAACTAGAGCCTATTTCAGTAACAGGTCATTAATATGGTCTTGTAAACATATGCCTGGTAATTATTTTAGAGAAATGAAGTTGGGAATGTTGATTTCTTTTACTTTTGATAATTCCATACCTGCTGTGGAAAATGAGATGAATTCATTCTTTAGAGAATGAATATAAAGGTACTAATATTTGCATTACTGAGAACACCTCTCCCTCGCCCCCTTTTCAAAATGTCGACCAGTTTCACAAAGTTTTGAGTGTGAAAGCCTGACTGTTAAAGATAACTTTTATTCTGAACTTAACAGAGTTGGCTTAGATTTTAACATAGTTCTCTTTAAAGAACATCTTTAGACTCACTAACAAACTTTGGACTAAAAAACATTTGTCAATCTGCATTGTTGAAGTGAAATGAAAGCTACTGAAGGTTGTTACACTTGAAAGACTTAAAATAAGAATTTTAAATGACCAAAACTGTAACTTTAAAGAACTAGACTCTACTTTCAAACCTTTGTCATGATAAACAAGTTTTTTCTGACTAACGGAACCAAAATGTTAATGCTAAGTTGCCGTATTTTGTGGAAATAGGTTAAAAATTGTATTTCTTAGGTAACAATACTTAAAATAACTAAAGAAGAGAAAAAGTTTATCATTTCAGTGAAGAAATACTTTATAAAGAGCAAAATAATTACAAATTTTCTTCATTCTCTTAGATTGCAATTTTTTTATTCACTAAACAACAGATTTTGGTAATGAATTTTTAAAATATACTGTACTCAATGTTTGATTCTATTCATTCATTCATTCATTCACTTATAGGCAGGGTCATGCTCTGTCACCCAGGCTGGAATGCAGTGGTGGGATCACGGCTCACTTCAGCCTCAACCTCCTGGGCTCAGAGGTCTATGCTGCCTAAGCTGGTGTTTTTTTGTTTTTAAACATAAGAGTAGATCATGAGACAACTAAAATGAAAAGCCAGACATGTTTTCTAGCAAAGGGGAAAGCCTTACCTCCAAACTTAAAAATCCCCCATCATGGGTAGCAGTGACTTGAGGTGATGGTTCAAACCATTCACAGGATTTTCCCAGCAAATTCTTCAAAGTTTTCACTGATGAAACAGTTAAAGCACCAGAACATCGTGCCAAAATCACTGCACTGTCTGCCCACCAGTTGACATCTATCAACGGGTAAAAGGACTCTTTATCTAATGGGGGAAAAGTCAATCAATACAAACGCATATATGAATGTGGTTTAAATACAACATACTTAGTATAATAATCAATTGAAAAAATAAATTCACTTACATTAATTGGGCCCTAAAGGTATGTTAAATAAGAAGAAAAAACCTAAGCCGTCATTCAGATTTTTACACTGGCACTTAATGAACACCAAGTGCCAACTAATTTATCAATCAACATCTAAAGCTGTAGGGATACAAAGGAAAATAAATTAAGGTTCTTCAATCCAAGAATACACTGAGGAGAAAGAGATGTCACTATTCTCAATATAATAAGCTGAAAAGTAGGTGTGTACAAGGTATGTATATAGGAAGGCTATAAAAGGTTTAAGAAAACGTACATCTATTACTCTTAAACAATGAGAGAATTATATCTTTTAGAAAAACATAAGACAGATATATGATAGTTTCCAGTGCTGATTTCCTCTTAAACTTGGAACTAATCAGAGAGGAAAATACATTCAAGGTTGATAAAGAATCTTAAGAGCTAAAAAATGAATTCTGGTTCACCAAACTGAGCCGTTCAAAAGGAAATGCCACAATATTTACTACAATTTTATTGTACATTTTTTAACCTCGCCTGTTACACAGAAGATATGAGATGGTTTAAAGGTAAACATGTAACAAGAAGCCATAAATTTAAAAACATACTTAAACATTAGACTTAAGAAGAGAGAGATTTTTAAATTAGAGTTTAGCACTATGAGAATAATTCATTATTTTAGTAAAAACAAAGACCATAACAACATTTTCTTCTCAATCTATTAAAGTGACAATCCATATAAATAAGAAATTTCAAGAAAGTGTGGAAAGCAGAGTTCCTGGGGGCTTACAGCTAAGTATAAAGTAAGAAGAAAGAAGAGGAAATCATTTAAATCAAATTCTAACCTCTGTTTTGACAAATTATTGTGTTTCCTCAAAAGTGTTTCTGAATGAATATTTTGGATGATTATTTAACTAAAGTAGATAATTCAAAGCATGGAATCTGATACATGGTATTAATGAATCAGTATTTTTATCTTCCTTAAATGTAAACGAAAAGCATATTGTAATACAGATTTTGAACCCTTTTGACAATCACTGATCTTATAGGAGACACTTAAAAATCTAGGGATGTTTAACTTTGAGAGCTTCAGGTAAAGAAAAATGACCCTTGACCAAAAACTAGTAAAAAACTCAAAATAGGGCCAGGTTCGGTGGCTCAGTCTGTAATCCCAGCATTTTGGAAGGCCAAAGCTAGTGGACTGCCTGAGCCTGAGGGTTCGAGACCAACTTGGCAAGACCTCGTCTCTACAAAAGATGAAAAATTAGCCGGGCGCGGTAGCGCATGACTGTAGTTCCAGCTACTTGGAAGGCTGACGCAGAAGGATCACCGGAGCCCAGCAGGTCAACGCTGGAGTGGCCATGAGTGTGCCATAGCACTTCAGCCTGGGCGACAGAGTGAGACTCCAACTCAAATAATAATAATAATAATTCAAAATAACCCTTTAAGGTTTTCGATTTTGTTTTAATCTATCAATTAAATAACAATTGTTGCATGCATTTTGATTTGTTTTCCATTTATAAAATAACATAAGCTCATTGTAAAAAAAATTATTTTAAACATGGACACATCTGCAAAGAAAAAAAAGCCCTACCAACCTAACCCTAATTACCTCCCACCTCCAGTGTTTAACCTTTGATAAATCTCTTCAAGCTCCCCCAAGAGCATCTGAAAGAAGGATGCTTATGAGTGATGAAGTCAGTGTGCCCTCTCAGAGCCTGCTTGTGGCAGGAGAGCAATGTTGCACCCCCTAGGCTCTGACCTCACCTTTAAGAAAGTCCGGCCATCAGAAAATTAGAGTTGTTGCCTTAACCCAATTCTAGGAAATCTTAGTGTTTCGTCAAAAGTGAAGCAGAAATATCTAGAGGCTTTCTATATCATCTAAATAAAGAATATCTTATATAACAATGGAAATCTCTTAAGGTTTAATTATCCTATTTCATACGACTCACCTTTGATTTTTTTTCTTTTCTCAGTAGAGAGCCTCCAATCAGGATTAAGGTCATCATAGCCTGGCTAAATAGGAAAATATGCACATAACTTCCTGAGGCAACTATGTAAGAAGATTATTAGAAAATCATTAAGAACTATGGAATTTTTTAAGTAAAAAAAATCATAGAGATGATGCTTTCCCTTGATCTCTCAGTTACAACTAACTGAAATCTAATCCTTACCAAAATAGTCTGGAAAAGCAATTGTTTTTACACTTAAAATATGCACATGTGGGTATTGCGAATCAATTTAATAAAGAAAATAGCATTCATAAGAACAATAAAACAGCAAGTATATAATCAATACAAATAAAAGCAAGATATACTAAGATATAACTGTACACATCACACCTACATATTGGGAAAACAGATGCTATGTTGTTATGAATAAACACTATGCTGGAAATAGGTCCTAGTCTACCACTTGCAAACTGAGAAACCCCTCCAGGCCTTGGTTTTCATAGTTCTGAAACTTGACTATGTCCATTTGCATGTTGCCTCCCAGTTCTAGCTTTCTATGACCAAAAGTAAAAAATATATAACCATGCTATCCTCAGAATGAATCCATTCATATTCTAATCTGTGGCAACCTTTGAAAACAAAATAGCACATCGGTATCTCTCAAGTATCATAAAACAATTGAGATTAAGCCATCGCCAGATACTCCCTTGGCTTACTGCACCTGAATAGTCTTAAAAGTTTCCATAATTACAACAGTATGGAAAAAGACCAGTTAAAAAAAAGTCACTGGGGAGTTTATTTGGAATCTTAAATTGAAAAACAAAAGAAGTATTGCCATAATTAAGTCAAACAAAATATGTACTTTCATCTGCTGCAATAAAATAAACATGCATGTTTTATTATCAATTCATCAATGGCTTACACTTGAAAGTATTAAAATAGATACTTATTTCCATAGCCTGAAAGAACTTCCTGCTCTCCACTATTGTAATAAATCACTCAGAGCTGTCCCTGAGAGCAGAAGACATAACCTTTAAATTTTATCAGAAAAAAAAAGTTACCACAAAAGGCTATTCATATGCCAAGGGAAGAAATGGAGTATACTGCCTTACCTAATTATTTTTTTTAAATGATTACATTTCAAAGAACTATTGTACAATAAGGTATATATTACTGAAAATAATCAACTAAATTGAAATCATATTTGACCATTTTAAAGCATTTTAGAATTGTTCAATACCTCCAAGTCACCGGAACTACATGTTCCATATGCATATACCATTTAATAACATAACGTGCAATCTCCCTACTTATATTCTGGAGTATACAAGGGGAGTGTGGAATCAAAAACTTTAAGCCTCTGAAACAGCAGCAATGGTTATGATTCAGCCTTGGGTACATTTAAGGACATATGAATTACAATGAAATTTGACAAAAATCTTGACAAAAAATTAAAAAGAAATAATCTCATTGGCATAAGCACACTGAGAATTCCAAGTGTGCATATCTTTATCAAAGTCAGTGATTAAATAAATCAAAAAATTAGCCGGGCGTGGTAGCGCGCGCCTGTAGTTCCAGTTACTTGGAAGGCTGAGCCGGAAGGATCGCCGGAGCCCAGCAGGTCGAGGCTGCGGTGGCCGGGAGCAGCCACTGCACTCCGGTCTGGGCGACAGAGTGAGACTCCGACTCAAAAAAAAAAAAAAGACGCACCAAGAACAAGCAATACTTACCACTAAAACCAAGGACTTCAGTCACCTTGGGACTAAACTGTTCCTTGCATATTGCTTAAATAACGGGCATATCCTGCGCATTCAATTTTAAACACAAAGTGAAGACCTCTTCTTCTACATCCAGAACTCTGTCATACTCATCCTTGTATTCCCAGATCCATCACTGCCCTCTTGTCATAGTAACTAAACGGTGAACGAGTAAATGAATTCATCAGTCTTTTAAGTCACTGAATTCTAACTAGAATGTCTAAGCTATAGAGAAATCATTTCGCATAGTACTAGTCTTCCTACATCCTCTCAAAAGTGTGGTTTCTTCTATTTAGTCAATAATACTGTGCGCTTACACTGTGAGGGACAGAAGGAGGGAAAAAGTCAGACATTATAGGCTCAACACTTAAGCACAGAGAGCTTAGAAATCAATATAAATTAATATAACCCAAGGTCAAATTTAATAACTACCCAAAGAGAGGTATAGATTAAAATACCAGGGTCTTCAAAGGATTAAGAAAAAATTTTGAATATGGGCTTAAGAATGTTGAAGGGAATTCAAGAAACGTCAAGAAAGCCTTATGATACTAGACCTTTAATACTGGATAAGATTTGGATGTGAAAAATGGATAAGGGAAAACATACCAGTCCAAAAGTCTACTATGAAAAAAAATACAAAGGAAGGAAAATACAAAATTTATTCGGGGGAAAAAAAGTAGATCAGTTTAACTGAAGTACAGGGCAGCAGGCCAGAAGTGGTGGCTCACATCTATAATCAATCCCAGCAATTTGGGAAGCCAAGGCGGAAGGACTGCTTAAGGCCAGGAGTTCGAGACCAGCCTGGGTCAACAAAGCAAGACCCTGTCTCTACAAAATAAAAATAAAAAATTAGCTAGACATGATGGTACATGCCTGTAGTCTCAGCTACTGAGGAGGCTGAGACTGAATGGTTGCTTGAGCCCAGAATTTCCAGGCTACAGTGAGCCATGATCATGCCTCTGCACTCCAGCCTGAGTGACAGACTGAGACTCTGTCTCTAAAAGAAGAATTTATTTCTTTGACCTTTTTAATTCTTTCACTTAGTATAATGTCCTCAAGTTTCATCCACAATATACCACAATTTGATTATCCAGATATCTGTTATTTGTTGGAGCTAAGAACACAATACCCCAAAGTATGACATCATGGCATCCTGAGTACTTTGAACTGAAGGAGACAGAAAGGGCCTCAGAAAAAAAGTCTCTCTAACCTTTTCCTGCCCTTCTATCTAAAGCCTCTCCTTCTCCCCCAAAGCAAGTCAAAGAAACCAGAATTCCTTTTCCCCAAGGTGGGTCATAGACACTAGAACTCTTTCCCCCAAAGCGGCCCATAAAACCTAAAAAGGTCACTCTTTCCCTTCTCCCTTGAAGATTCTCACGCCAGGAGGCGCCTGTCCCATAAGGCAGGAGGAAGGAATGTTATACAGAGAAGTCAAGAAGAATCTGAATAGTCTTGTTGGGTTTTCCAATTCAGTCTATTACCAGGAGAGTATATCTTTTTTGTTTAATCACATTTCTATTCTTAATCAAACCTAAGCATAAAAACAGTTTTCCCTGGGTCTTTGGTCGTCATTTCTGAAGGCTCCTGGGTCAAAATTAAATAAATTTGTTACACATTTCTTTTTTTTTTTTGAGTTGGAGTGTCACTCTGTCGCCCAGGCTGGAGTGCAGTAGCATGCTCACAGTTACCCCAGCGTCAACCTGCTGCGTGCCTGTGATCCTTCCACCTCAGTCTTCCAAGTAGCTGGAACTACAGGCATGCACTACCATGCCCGGATACACATTTCTCTTTTAACCCGTCTTTTGTTATAGGAATGTTGGCCATATCTCTTATGATGAGCGAGAAAAGGTATCATACCTCTCCACTCAAACAGTTTCTGGTACCCAACACATATTGGCTGCTCCAGAGCCTGGAAATGAGATCCTGGAACAATTGACAGAAAGCCAGCAGAGAAAGGACAGAATTTTTTTCACCAAGGTCAGGCTCCTGGATCTGTGCCTGTTGGATGCCCAGTCGAGAATGGAAGGTAAAAATTTCTCTTTATGCTTTTCTTTCCAAATTCAGACTAGCAAGAGAAAATAATTTGTTATATCAATTTGTTATGCTTTTCTCTTGTTCATCTGTCTTTTGTTGTGGAACTGTCAGGTGCAACCCTTACGATGATGGTATAGAAAGATATCACGCTTTTCCACCCCTATATAATCATGCCACCAATGTCTGAAAACAGCCTAATACACCAACACCACCACTTTAGAATGCAAGAGAAGCCTAGAGAAGGATGTCCTAAGAATACAGTTACAGATTTTATACAGAAGAGCTATTATGGCTAAAGCAATGGTTTCTTTATATTTAAGAATTTTATTTGCTGATTTTTTTACCACTAGAATCTAAATATAACAAAGCCCCTGCCCCTAATACCATAAAGCAACCACTACAAATTGCTACGAATATTTGTTATTATTTAATATGCTAAGCTTATGATAGTCTGTGGATGAAATATATATTCTGTGCCTATTCTCAAGGAGCTCACACTCTAAAAAAGTTGTGAAAACAGCTGTCGATTATATCAAGATTAATCACATAAACCACCACCTTCCCACTTACTCTACTAAGTGTCAAAGACTAAATAAAATTAAAATGGAAAAGATAAGTTTCTATTCCATTTTCTAGACCTAAAGAAGTACAAATAGGCACGTAATAAAATTCTTGAGAGAAAAATTAAGGCCAAAAAATGAGATGTAAAGATATAAACATAACATATGGGAAATGTTTGAAATGAAAGTCACTTAAGCAATTTTACTATGTTCCAGACATGAACAAAATATAATACAGATTTCTAGCCAGATGGATTTTCATATTGACAATGAAAGCCAAAGTATTTAATCAACTCAAAACTAGATAGAAGTAAATCAGAATAGGCACTTCCACAACTATCTTTAATCATTAAAGTTTTACAGAGAAAATATTCAATCACACAAACCATATTATAAAAACTGATAAAGCAGCAATTGACATGAAGAAAGCCTCAAATGAGCTGCACTCACAATTTTGGTGAACAGATTTAAAGTTGTGCAGGAAGCAGCAATATTAGTTTCTTCTTGGGCAATGTTCAACCTAAAATTCTAAGCTGACATATTACATGTTACCATATAATCTATTTTAAATAATTGGTTTTCCCACTCATTTCCTAGAGCAGCCAAAAAGAGAGTTCCAAGCTCTGCCTACCTGGCTGACCGAGAGCTCACTTTACTACTGCTAGAGGAATGAGAAAAGACTATTATTCAGAGCTTGGAACTTCTCTTTAATGAAATTCTAGTGATCAGTACACACAAAGACACCTATATATTTGGTAGACAACTATATTTACACCTCTCACTCATTACTGTTTGCTTACTTCTAGAGTCTCCACATAACGAGCTACAATTACTCCAGGGGAAGTTATTCATATAAACTGCAAGTGATACCTCTCCCTTGTTTACCATTAATATCATATGCTAATACCTCATTTGTCCAGATGAAAGCCAGTATTTCCAAATGTAATCACTATAAGTAGATACTGTGAAAAAAGGCTTAACCTATGAAGTCAGAGGATTTGAATCAAAATGGAATCTTGATTCTAGCACTTAATGATCTCAAGTTAGCCTGTTTTAGCACTATTCTCGTCTTTAAAATGCACATAAAACATGTTTTACTTAATAGGATCATTGTGAGATAAATGAATAATGTGCTCTGTAAATGACCAAGACTTACTATACAAAAACTACTTATTTCCAATAATCCTTCTACCCAACACGGTCAGCTGAATGCATGACATTCTTCTGACGTTATCTTTTCATAATATTAATATGTCAATTTAATCATTTGTTTATAATTTCCCTTGTAACACTATGAATGTCTTTTTTTTTTTTTTTGAGTTGGAGTCTCACTCCGTCGCCCAGACTGGAGTGCAGTGGCTGCTCCCAGCTACTGCAGCCTCGACCTGCTGGGCCCCGGCGATCCTTCTGCCTCAGCCTTCCAAGTAGCTGGAACTAGAGGTGCGCGCTACCACGCCCGGCTAATTTTTTTTTTATTTATTGTAGAGATGAGGCCTCACCAAGTTGCCCAGGCAGGTCTCGAACCCATGGGCTCAGGCAATCCACTCACCTCAGCCTCCCAAGGCGTGGGATTACAGGCTGAGCCACCGAGCCCGGCTTCACTATGAATTCTTAAAGACAGGGCCTATGACTTACTGTGTTTCCTACTCTGGCACACAATAGAGTCAACAAACAGCTGAACTTTATTATTTTGCATTATTTTACATTACAGCTAAACTTTATTTTAGCATATTTTACCATTATGCTATTATGGATATAGAAACAACCTACTGTATTTTATAGTACTGTTACATATCAGCTTTATTGTACTTACTACAATAACCTAGATTTTAATAATTCATACATTAAAGTTCAAATCTAAAACATCTATGTTAATGTGATTAATTCCCAGGACACAGGTGAAAGACCCAAAGTATGGTTGTTCAAACTCTTCTCGCTTGACAAAGAGCTACCACCTTCACCCCATGCCCTGCCACATCACAAGTACTCTGGATATCTATATAAAGCTAAGTGTTTACCAGTGATGAGTGTTTCTCAAGAGTGAAGCCCAACTGAGAGAGCTGAAGAAATCTATTTGTGTCTGTGCTTTTAAAGGTCATCATATTTTTAAAAAGATGTAAAAAATCAATAATTATAAAAAGAGATTCTAGTCTTCCTAATCTATTACATATAAATCTGATCTTTCAAATAGCAGAATGTTACGAAACTAATGACATATCAAGTATTGTGGGGAAAAATATGTGCAGGACACTCTGGTAATTTATTAGCCTATTAAACAACTATTTCTTCCAATTAACTTTTTTTTATGTATTTCTTTTCCCATGTAGTCATGGAAAGAGTATGAACATCAGTGTCACAGAAATATAAAATCTCAGCCAGGCACAGTGGCTCACACCTATAATCCCACTCAAGAGGCTGAGGCAGGGGGCGTCTGAGCAGAGAAGTTCAAGTCTAGCCTAGGCAACATAGCAAGATGTTATCTCTAAAAATACTTTTAAAATTTTTTAAAAAATCATTTCTTAGCTCCACTGCTTACTTGCTGTATAACCCTAGAACAAGGTAAGTGCTCATTAAGTAATAACTCATGTTGTCATCACAGTAAATCTGTAAAAGTTACAAGAAAATAGTACAAGGGAAGAATCCCCCAAAAAACCCAGAATGTTTATAAAAAAGTCTGTATTTATTCTTACATGTTTAAACTTCAGTCACCTTCAAAGCACTCTCCATTTGATGTAATACACCTATGAAGATGCTTTTTGCACTGCTCAAAACAATTTTTTAACTCCTCAGTTTAAATGCCTTTTAGTGCTTCTGCTGTTTTTTGTTTCCCTTCTTCCACACTGGTAAAACTTTTCCCTTTGAGGACTTTTTTTATCCAGCAAGACAAAAAAAGCTGCTTGGGGCAAGACTGGGTGAATAGGGAAGGTGGGGCACAGGGGTCATGCCATTTTTGGTCAAAAACAGCTGAACACTCAGCATGGTGTGGGCAGGTGCGCTTGTGATATCACCCATCACAAAATGAGCAAACGCATTGAAAGAACCTTCAAGAAAAAAATTCACTGAAGCCAAATGCAGTCTCTCACAACAACATTAGCTGGTAACCTGATGCTGATAGGTTCCTAAAACCCTTATGTAGTGGAGGAAGCCTGTGCTACAACAGGTCCACCCTCCAAAAAATAATTCCAAATTTTTTTGAGTCCTCCCTCATATACATGCACCTTCATTCTATTCAGCTATACATGTCTGCGATAAGTATACTAAAAGAAAGCAGCATCTAAAGAAATTTAAGCCTCATAAGAGTGTTTACGATGGAATGAAGCTTTAGAAAGTATAGCAGAAAGGGTTATACAAAAGAAGGAGACAGGGAGGGGAGAACCCAGGAAGTAGAGCAAAGTAGCATAATGATCAGACTAGAGGAGATGACAAGTATGTAGAGGAGTTTGCTTTTTGACCACAGCCTTAAGATTTTAAAGAAAAAAAAATAGGTTAAAATTAAATGCTTCCATGTTCCCAACTGTGGACCAAAGTTTCCTTTGAAGCTAAAACTGGCTGAGGTCTCAGAGGGAGGAGTTTGCCCTGTCCAGCTAGTCCTTCCATGTTTTGAGCAGCAGTAGGAAAAGAGAAGCTGTGGCAGTCTCAAGCATGTGCTGTGATGAATTCTGAACTGGGGCAGGCAGCTGAGCAGCAGTGGGAATGGCAGAGTAGGATCAGAGTCAGTAACTATGGCTAACCCATTGCTCCCTCAACAAAAGATACTACAACCTGCACAATTGTCTTGGTAATAGCAACCAGGTCCATAGGTTTCAGTTCTGTGAGTCCAATAATTGATTTTTTTTCCACTTTACTCAAACATTCAAGGGAAATAATTCAAATCACCCAAATCAGAGGAAACTGACATATACCCGTAAAACCATATAACAAGAAAAACAACTAGCTTGAGAATCAAGTTACATCACTCCTTTGACTGACAGATTAATTTAAAAGCCAAATACTATATCTGAAGACTGAGGAACACTGAGTCAAAGACACAAGGGGCTAATGTCCAACAATCAAGTTACAGCCATTCCTAATGAAGTGCCCTTCTAGATTCTCAGGGTATTTCTGTTCAAAAGACTCTCACTAAGGCATGGCAAACTTCTAACTTCTAAACTCACCTTTTCCCACCACATACCTTATTTTCCATTTCTGAAGTCTCTTCTTTTCCTGTCTTTTTCTGATTGCATATTTCAAACTACTGAGATATTTGAACTTATTCATTGCCTAGTTTCAAGGTTTTTAAGCAACTTTTACGTTTTTTTCAATAGAACCACTATAAAAACCTAATTAATGAATAGTATGAATGAGCTTAAGAATAATAAATAACAATGGCACTGATTGGCAACTAATGGTAAAAAAAAAAGGCCTACCCAGTCAAAAAGCAGAGCATATGCCAATAAGGACCACAAAAAGATGCATTTTATCCTTGCAGGACAAAAAGGGTCTTTAGAATTTCAGTAAACAAAAAAGCACACTAGTCAATTTTGCTTTGAATAGCCCTTATACCAGGTGTACGGTATTGAGTGCTTCAGAAGGTATCGATACTATTAGGTGAATAAAAATAATTTAAGAAAGCAGAAAGCCAGGGGAGAAAACTGCCTATATTATTGCATTTTTGGCCACTTAAAAAAGGTTTGCCTTAATGTAAAATTTCCCAAATATAGGAGCACATCAGGATCCTCCCAAATGAAAGAAGCTGAATACTTTATTACTACACATTGATAACCATGATAACCAGTTGATAACCATGATCAATTTGGAATTAGTTATATGAATAACCTTATTTTGAATATAGATGCAAAACACAGACTTCAAGTATTTTGTGTTAGAAAATACAACCAACCCTCGTTATACCCAGGGAATTGGTTCCAGGGTGCCCACATAAACCAAATCTTCATGCACCCAAGTCCTGCAGTAGGACCCATGGAGCCCCACCATAGGAAAAGTCAGCCTCCCTAGCTGCAGGTTTCGCATTCCACAAACACTATCTCTGATCCATGTTTGGTTGAAAAACAAAAAAATCTGCATACAAGTGGACCCACGCAGTTCAAACTCATGCTGCTTAAGGTTAGCTATGTAATTAATATGAAGTACATGTCATCTTAATTAGCAGATACTCCCACCCTCAGCCAGTTCTTTAATAGCCTCGTGGAAGCTCCTCTGCCTCTGTGCCCAGCTAAATACATTGAACAGTTCTGAGTGTTCATCACTTCACTTGTAGAGAAAAGAAACAAGTCAACTTGGCTGTAACTTCGGAGTAAAGGGAAAGACCATCCCTTGTACTTAGCTACTGAGGTTGAGGGCTGAGGAGCATCTCTTCCTCTTAGAACAAATCTAGATCCAGTAAGCGATAATGAGTAACAGACGTGTAGACACCATAATAAATTGAAGGTAAATGGAAACTAGGGAGAAAGAGACCTTCTTAAAGCTGTGCATAAGACAAAAAAATAAGAATAGCCAAAACAAATTTAAATCTGTGAATTAAGAAAATATACAGCCAATTTCTCTTTTCCTCTGAAAACAACTGCTTATTAATAATTATACTAATTATGAGTCGATCCATTCAGATCATTTAGGAAATAGGCTCTAATTTGAGAATTACAAGCTATCTGCCAAAGCTGGACATTCCTATAGGAAAATGGGATGACAGGGGTAAGAGATGGAATATTAACCCTTAGAGTGGTAAAATGCAAACTGGTCATCAGAGAGCAAAAGATTTATAACATAAACTGTTCTCAGTTGAGGAATCTCTTTAAACCTCCACTCTATCACAACACATGGCTTTATATGAGCAGACTTTACTTTCCTCTTGTGAATTTCAATTGTAACACATTTTGATTCTACCTGTTACGAAACAACAAAATCACCCAATCCTTAAAATCCATGAATTTCAGGTCACTAAAAAAATGAAAGAATTCCATCTTTCTCTGTATCTTAGCCACCCACATTTGAGTGACGAGAAGGTGCCTCCCTTCAAATTTTAAGCAGGCTAAAATTAGTAGTGTTGCAAGATTTGTGAAGAATTACAACTCTTTTAGGATATAACTCTCCAAATCCTTGATCATATTGACTTTTGCTGAAATGTTAACATCTCCATTCTGTACTTTGGAATGTCAAAAAGGGAAAAAAATGAAGAGTTCAATGAACAAATTACAACTCGGCATATAGAGTATACTGCACTACAAATTCTAATCAGTTCACAGTACTAGTCTATTCTTAATTTGCCCAAATTTACTGATACTATAATTTAACTAAAGAAAAGAACAGTTTCACAATGATGAGAATAAATAATAGCTTTGTGCTAAGTAAAATATCAAAAGCATTAAATTAGTATTCTCAATACTCACCCCTTAAGGGAGTATCATTCCAATAATAATAATAATAATAACAACCAGAGACACACCTGCTCATTTTGATTCCATTCCCCTTGTTGCTTCAGAGATGGAATGGCCCAGATGCTCAGTTTCCCTGAGAAGTGAATGGCTGCAAGGAGCATCCCATCTGGAGAAAGGCTCATCTTAAAGATTCCATCCTAAACAAGAATGAGAAGATCAGTGCAAAGGACCTGTGGTCGAATGGAAATAACTTTCAGAACTACATGACACTCTTTAGGAGCACCATGTAATAAATGTTCTTTACTAAGAGTTCCACCAGCTTCAAATCACAATAAGTAAGACAAAACTACTAGCTTTAATGAGTTTGCTATCTATTTCACAGTGTCATAATTTACATATAACCCCAAACCCAAATATGTAAGCATTATAAATATATTTCTTCACACATCAATTACCATGAGTTCACAATATCTTTTATTGGTTGGTCTTGACTAAATTGTCAATTTCTTGAAATTTGAGCCCACATCTTTTCAAGATTCTATATGTACACAATGCCTGGAATATGCCACACATCATATAGATAGGCCACAAATTTATGCTGTGTAAAAGAAAGAAAGGAAGACGAAAGAAGAGAAAGAGGGTACGAGAATAATGCAAGGAGAAGAAAAAAAAGAAAAAATGGCCTTTAATTTAAAAAACACTATGAATATTTAAGATTGCACAGATTTACTGCCAAATTTAAGGAACCCAACTTTTCCCACAGAACAGAGATACTATGTAATATACTGATTTCACATAGTCAACCTAAGGGTACACAGAGACAGAAATCTTTCTAGTCCTTAATGTCAAAAAATCTCTCTGTCCTTTCCTACCAGAGTATCAGGTTTTCTCAGTTGTCACATATCATATGAGCATAAATCATATGAACAGACACATCACCGGCATGACACCTACAATGGATTCAGAAAAATCAAACAAACACTAACTGAATATCTAAGTATTTCCCATTCTGGCATTTATTAAGGACAGAGTCTAAAGTAACTTGCCCACAAAGAATAAAACATGACAAGAAATGGCAACCCACAACCATATTTCTTCGGAACATTTACA
The DNA here is from genome assembly GCA_963574415.1 of Tarsius wallacei. NCBI lineage: Eukaryota > Metazoa > Chordata > Mammalia > Primates > Tarsiidae > Tarsius > Tarsius wallacei. The sequence continues at coordinate 29,110 of CAUYQG010089779.1, forward strand.
AAATCTGGCAACACAAAGCCCATGTCTCCAGATGACAACAGAACTTTGTAGGAGACAGCCCCTTAGATGGGTCATAAACTTTCCAGCTAGTCAAAGCCCTATCACTCTCTATTACTGCCCCAATATTAAGGCCAAATATCAGCTACAGAACTGAAAATTAAACATAACTGTTCTGAAAACCAAAAGCCCAATTCACTAAATTACATTATCAACTTGGCCTCTACGTAGGCACTTAAGTCCTCAAGTCTCAAAAGACTAAGGCCAGTCATCCAAAACAAAAAGAATAATTTCAGGAGGTCAGGAACATTGTTGGATGAGCATATAGATAAAAAGACTAGCCTCCTCTAATCACGTTACTCAAGATTAAAATTACTTTAGCTAGATATATGTTAATCCCAGAATTAAATGTAAAACTGAAATACAAATGCTTGCGAAATAGAAGCAACAACAGAAAAAGTACTTCAGGTGAAATTATAAATCATGTCCCCTCCACTGTGATGGGATCAGGGGAAATAGAAGACAAACGGCCTCCCATCTTCCATCCTCAACTCTGAAGTCAGTCAACTTCATGGTTTTATATAAGACAGGCATTAAAAGCATAAATTTTTTACTAGGTGAAAGAATTCTCTGCCAATCCTTTAGATTTCTAAAAGGAAGAGACTGAAGACCCAAAGGAGACTAAAGACCCGAAGACACTTGCCCACTGTCATTCAAGTATAGAGAACAAAACTTGAACTAGACTACAGATGTCTTCAAATCCAATTCATGGCTCTTCCATGAGCCATGACAGTACTCCTCACCTGAGCTCTGGCCTTTCTAGCAGTCACAGTCTGCTGCTCAGCAGAAATAATGGTCAAGTATAATTTACTGTCTTGATCACCTGAATAATTCGTTCTGTATGAGCTCTATGGCAATTCCCAGATATTACAAATGTTCCATTAAATAACTACACTAAAAGTGCTCTGAAAACAAGAAAGGAGTTTATTCATCTCTTTAACAGCAACAAAAAAGTATACTAAGTAACTTAACAACAGCCACGTGACCAGGAAACTAGTAAATGAATATACTAAACCTTCATTTTTTAAAACCCCTCCTTCCTGATGGGGTTCAGCACATGCTACTCCAAAATATGGCACCTCAGCACATGAGGAAACAGTGGAAGCAAGAATGCCACTCTCAACTTCCCCTCCCCCTCCCCCAAGAAGCAGGTCATAAGACCCAGGAAGGACTTTCTGACTGTCCCATGAAGCAAGTGGGAAGATCCTCATTCAGGCAGTGCCTACCCTAAACCTGGAGGAAAGGAATATCCTTACCTCTGAAGACACAGGGTCACAAGGAAGAATGTGGACAGACAGGCCTTGCTAAGTTCCCTGTCCTTTACCATTAGATCATACTTGTCCAATCATACCTCCACAACTATCCATTTTTTTCTTCACAGTTAGCATTTAAAAAAAATACATAGGTGTACCCAATTCTTCAAGTCTTCATTTCTTTTTTTTTTTTTGAGTTGGTGGGTGACTCCGTCACCCAGGCTAGAATGCACGCTAACGGCCACCCCAGGGTCAACCTGCTGAGATCTGGCAATCCTTCTGCCTCAGCCTTCCAAGTAGCCAGAACTACAGGCACATGCTACCACGCCCAGCTAATTTTTGATTTATTGTAGAGACAAGGTCTCGCCAAATTGCCCGGGCTGGTCTCAAACCCGCGGACTCAGGCAACCCACTCACCTCAGCCTCCCAAAGTGCTGGTATTACAGCCTGAGCCACTGAGCCCAGCCATGTCTTCATTTCCTAATGAAGGCTCCCATGTCACATAAAATTTAAGTTAAATAAATCAGTATGCTTTTCTCTTGTTAATCAATGTTTTATTACAGGAACCTCAGTCATGAACCTAGGAAAGGGTAGAGAAAAGATATTGTTCTTCCCCTACACTTCCTTCTTTCCTTTCTTTCTTTCTAGAAATGTAAATTAAAAATGCATTAACTAGAATGTTACCACTTGCTTTTCATAAGTGGCCAACTGATCCTCTTTGTTTCATTTGATGCTATGATATCCACACTTCAAGCTTCGCATTTCTCTCTTAAAATATCTTAGTGTAGAAATTTTCACTCACAGGCAAAAGAAGTGAGTGAAAACTATAATATAATGAATACCCATGTACCCTATAATCAGTTTCAATAAAAATCAACATTTTTATCAGTCTTCTTTAATTTCTCTTTCCCCAATCACTACAATGACAGGGGACTTTAAAGCAAATCCAAGACATTATTTCACTTATAAATACATATTAAGTATACATTTCTTTAAAGTCCCAAGTTATGTGTTTAACTTTCATGTATATGCACAGTAAGATGATAGTTATTAGTAGCAACTGGATTGTAGCCACTCAAGATGCACAAGACTTTAGAAACTCACACAGTGTTTTCCTTCTGAAGTACAAATTCTGCTTTTTATTTGTAGAAACATTTCTGAGTGCCTATATAATACTCAAGGGATTTCCAGCCCAGGGAATAATTCATTATCATGACAGAAACTGTGGCACAAAATCTCAAGCCACTGTTAGAAAATCCATGCAACATTCTGTGAACAATCTGCAGTACTTGGGAGTTTGGAAGCCTGTTGGCAGATACATGAGGGAATCCCAGAGCATGTGCCGGAAAAGAAGGATATGGCTTTTCTAACAACTATACATCACAATAAATGTAAACCTCAAACATTTAAACCATGACTCTTCAAACTGCTTTAAGATTTCTCAGTCTAAGTGAATAATAATCCCATTCTCTTCTTCTTCATTCAAATTAAATAGTTATAAAAGCAATAAAATTTAGATGTGTCTGCAATTTTCACTTTGCTTAAAATATGTCTTAAATTTCTTTCATATTCCTCAGCTATGACTGTCATTTTTACTTTAATCATCATTTAAACTGCCGAAATGTTGGTCCAGAATATATAAATTGGCTCTGCCACATCATAGTTATATGACCTTAGGCACACTAGTTAACTATTATAAGTAACAGAGACTTTCCGTCTCTTTAAAATAAAAATAACATCTACACATTATAAAGTTGCATCAAGAACAAAATTAGAATACATGTAAAGTCATTTAAGCCAGGCTCAGTGGCTCAGCCTATAATTCCGTGCTTTGGGAATTTGAGGTGAGCGGATTGCCTGAGCCCGTAGGTTCGAGACCTCCCTGGGCAACTTGGCGAGACCTCATCTCTACAATAAATCAAAAAATTAGCTGGGCATGGTAGCGCGTGACTGTAGTTCCAGCTACTTGGAAGTCTGAGGAGGAAGGATCGCCAGAGCCCAGCAGGTCGAGGTTGTGGTAGCCGGGAGCGTGCCACTGCACTCCAGTCTAGATGACAGTGAGACTCCAACTCAAAAAAAAAAAAAAGTCATTTAATGCACTTATAGAACTCAGCTTCCTAAATAAAGAATCTGTTATGAATCTTGGATCCTATCTGAAACCAATAAGCTATATTATAGATTCCAACAACATGTCCCATTCATTTGGCTCTTGTCATTCACCTTAGTGACAGTTTTTACATTGGGAGCATACATTGATATTTCACTCTTCTAACTTTTTTTTTTTTTTTTTTGAGTCAAAGTCTCACTCTGTTGCCCAGGCTGGAGTGCTGTGACGGCCTCCGCAGCCTCAACCTGCTGGGTTCAGGCAATCCTTCTGCCTCAGTCTTTCAAATAGTTGGAACTACAGGTGCGCGTGCTACCATGTCCGGCTTATTTTTTGATTTATTGTAGAGACAAGGTCTCACCAAGTTGCCCAGGCTGGTCTCAAACCCCTGAGCTCAGACAATCCTCTCACCTTGACCTCCAAACATGCTAGGATTACAAGCTTGAGCCATGGCACCTGGCCCTCTTCTAACTTTTAACTAGGACTTTATCTTGCCTCATTAACCACTCAGTAAGTTCCCCAAGTGTAAAAATGGCATCCACATTATATAAATCCTAGAATATAAGAGTTGAAAGAAGGCAACAAAGGGCTGACATTTTCAAAGGAGGAGGATATCAAAATCACACCTACCTCACTCCCAGCACTTAGGATAACTAGAAATCTAGACTGGAAAAGCACGGCATGTGTTCCTTGAAAAACCTCTCCAGGTCTCTCTGATAAGCATCTCCACGTAAAACCTACCACTTTAATTTTGCATTTTTACCACTTTCTTTGCATTTTGCTGAGGAGGCAGCCAAGCCCAGAAGCTCATGTGCCATGCCCCAGATGACCAGACAAGACTGTGGCAGTAAAATCACAAGTAAATCTCCTAATATGCAGGCAAATTCTCTTAGCATTCACAATAGACAATTTCCTCACTGCACTACACAGAAAATGATGAGTAGTCACTTGCCACAATGCTAACCAGACACTTGATAAGTACGTATGACACAAACAGAAACTGGGAGAGCTTATGCAAAATCCAATAGAGGGAGAGTACAAAGGGATCCTGGAGCAATCGGTGCTATATAAACTCTCACAACTAAGTGGCCAAATCTCACTTGTACAGGACAAGTCTCACACTGAGGAGAAGCTTCTGGAAACAGACATTACAGTGAAAAGTACAGGAACACAGCCACTTGGGAGGCTGAGGCAGAAGGATCACCTGAGCCCAGGAGATCGAGGCTCCAGTGAGCTATGATCCTGCCACTGCATTCCAGCTTGGGCAACAAAGTGAGATAATAATAATAATAAAGAAAAGGACAAGGACAGTAAATCAAAGAAAGCAAAGGCCAAATCTCATGTAAAGTTATCAGACAAAAGAGAGAGAGATAAAGAGAATAAACAGAAGAATAACATTCTTGACAGAAAATGAAAGAATGACAGAGAAGCTCACAAAATAGATATTCAACTGCAAACTACTATTTCAAATGAATTTAAAGAAAACAACATAAATTAGAATTGAAAAATGTCAAAAATAAGATGCTAGAAATCTGAAAGAATTAGAACTAAAAGAAAAATAGCACTATTCCCAAAATGAAGCCTAAATTTGAGGAAAGTCAAATGTGAATAAACAATACAGATAATGCCTTAAGAGAAACTGAAGTTGAAATGGAGAAAAATATTTTTAAATAAAGAAGCAAAGTGATAAAAGATAATTTAAGAGAAAAACGACAAAGAAGACAAATCCAGATGATACAACATATGAATAATAAGTCTCCAGAGATGAAAATTAAAGCAAGAGATCATAACAAATACTAAAAACAATTCCAAAATAATTGTTTGAATTAACAAATAAGTTGAATAACCTACCAAAAGGATATGTCCTGTGTTTGAGAAAAAAGAAAAAATCAAGAGCAATCAACTCTGAGATATAGTTTACTAAAATTAAAAATTTTGTAGGAAAAAAAGGGAAAAAAACATTTGGGCATTCAAGAAAATGACCATGTAATTTACAAGGGAAAGAAAAAGAAATGTTGTCATCACTAGACTTTCACCAGAGTGATTTATGCCAGAAGAAAATGAAGTAACAAACATAAGATCCCCATGGAATGAAAATGTAAACCAAATATTTTATGCGCAAATATTTTGTAAGTTGGCAGGAACCAACTGACTTTACCATGCAAGAATACAAGAATATTGTTTTCCTGAGCCCATCCTGATGAACCTACTAGATGAAGGGCTTCAGACCAAAAAAATGAATAGACATCACCATAAGGATTAGGAACATACATGAAACTAGAGTTAGAATTAAATGGCAATTTGAGGGAGAGAGAAAACTGTGTGATAACTATGTGCTCTGACAATGTAAAAAAAAACCCACAAGAAATAGAAGAAAACATCGAAGAAAAAACATTCAACTTATTTAGCAATTATATTGACTGTAATATTTCTAGTGCATACAAAAGTAAAATAAATGCAAACAAGTAATTATATGATACCTTAATTCTATCATCCTTCAAATTCAGAACCAGGATTCTAAGTTTGAAAGGAGAAAAATTAATCAGATATAAAATAGAAGAGATTAAGTAAAAACCTTGTAATCTTAAATCCAAATTAAAGTTACCAAAAGAATATTTTGTCTCTTATACATAGATATATAATTAAGATGTGTGAATAAAAATATATTTTAGAATATATATAGACAAATAGACGCACAGAGAGCTCAATAAACACATGGACATTATGTACGTATGTCTGTATGTATGTATGTATGGGTGTATATACATACAAATAATATTTCTTGGTTTTGTTGACTGAAAAAGTCCAGCAACAATGACCAACTCTGCTAGTAATAAGAAAGCAGCAAAGATTCGTGTTCCTAAAATACTATTTCCCATTAAATGAAACCAGGGGGTTTTAGAGAAATGACTAAATCAACGTGTGAGGCAAGAAATGTACAATCGGAGCCTGGAACATACAGTTATACCAAACTGCAAAGACGTTATTATAAAGCCTAGAGAATTAAGGAGCCAGCTTAAAGAGGTTCCCATTGACCAAAAATAGAAAAGTGTAAGACTCAATCAGGATACTAACTATCAGTCCCACCCCCACCCCCAAAAATGAAATTATCTTTTGGAGGGTGGGTCCCTTGTAGTATACTTGGAATTTGTTCTTTCAGATCAAATACTCAACCAAAGTTTTTATCTGGAAGTTTGGGGAAAGTTGCATCACAAGTTGTGGAACAAACGTTCCTGAGTTGTGGCAAACAGGTGACTGGTTCTTCCACCATGAAAACGCACCTGCCCACACCGCACTGAGTATTCAGCAGTCTTTGATCAAAAAAAGTATGAACCCCGTATCCCACACTCCCCATTCACCCAATCTCACCCCCAAAAACTTTTTTTTTTTGGTTTCCCTGGATGAAAAAAGTCCTCAAAGAAAAACATTTTGCCAATGCTGAAGAGTTGAAACAAAAAATGGCAAAAGCACTAAAAGGCAAAAGCACAAAATTGACAAGATCAAACACTGTTTTGATCAGTGGAAAAAGCATCTCAATAGGTTTATTTCATCAAACTGAAAACACTTTGAGGGTGACGCAATTTGAACACATAAGAATAAATATACAATTTTTTATAAATAAATTCCAGTTTAGGGGGATTCAACCTCATATAACAAACTGAAATGTATCAAGTATATTTAAATGTGACTTCATAATGACACTTTAAAAAAAAAGCATACCTTTGTAGGATAAGGAACCAACTCATATTAAAAAATGAAAAAGAGAAAACTCAAAGGAAAAAACATGACTGAATAAGAATATCACCATTTTGCAACCTTTAATGATCAGGGCATCTAGGCTTAAACATTTAGAATAACCAATACCACAAAAAAAAAAACATTACGAATGTCCTGACAGAAGAAGACACTACCACCAATACAGTTGTCTACATAAGGGGAGAAAAAAACAAAACACTAAATATGATCAAGTCTTTAAATTCAATTACCAATTTATAAGAACACATAGACAAATGACCAAAGAACAAACGAACACTATAAAGATGCAATGAGCAAAAAGAAGCCAGTTTATTCAACAAATAAATTTCAAGCAAAAAAAAAAAAAAAAAAAATGACATGGAGAAAGAATCAGCAAAATATATATTTTTTAAAAGTCATATGGTTAGAGCTGAAAATTGAGATGATAAAATTATAAATAAGCATAAGCCAGAATAATAGTTGCTTTTGAAGAGAAGGCAGGAACTATAATTGTGATAGCATCCATGGAAGACTTCTATAGCAGCTGGTTGAGGTCTATTTTTGACCTGGATGATGGTTACAAGGATATGCACCTTTTGCAATGTCAAATAAGAACTACTTGACACCCTCTAGGATTACTAGAATCAAAAAGCCTGATAATAACAAATGTTGGTAAGGATAGGAATAAATTGGAAACATCATACACTATCCTTAGGAACAGAAAATGGTACAGCAACCTTGGGAAAGCCTGTCAGTTCCTCAAATAGTTAAACACAGAGTTACCATAAGATCTAGCATTCCCCCATCAAGAGAAATGAAAAGCTATTTCCACAAAATAACTTATACACAAATGTTCACAGCAGCATTATTCATATTAGCCAAAAAATGGAAACAAGTCAAGTGTCCCTCAACTGATGAACAGATAAACAAAACACTGTATATTCATACAATGAACTATTATTCAGTATTAAAAAAAAATACTGATACATGCCACAACATGGATGAACCTCAAAAACACCAAGCTAAATGGAAGAAGTCAGTCACCAAGGATCACATATAGGATCCTTTCATATGAGATGCCCAGAACAGGCAAATTTATACAAACAAAAAGTAGACTAGTGATTGCTTAGGACCTGTAGAGATGGGGAGTTTTGAGAGTGATGGTTAGGGATACAGAGAATTTTTTCATAATAAAAATATTCTAAAATTGATTACTGAGATGGCTGTACAATTCTGTGAATATACTAAAAACCAACAAATTGTACTATATGCGAATATTTCAATAAAGCTGTCCCCAAAAAAGTCATTAGAACACACATTTGCTTGATGCAAATTCCTGTACCTGTATTATATTTATAACAAAAAGGGTTAGGAATGGCAGAAGGGTGGGGAAAAGGGAGAGGGGAAGGAGGGAGAAAAGGAAGAGGGGGACACAAAAAGGCTAGCAGGACTCGGATTTAGTTTATCACTGCAAAAGAGGTTATCAACTAATGCACCTACTATATTCTAGGCAGTATCCTAGGGGATAGGCAAAACAGATGTGGCTCTAACTTCACAGGGCCATGAAAATGTACATAAATCCCCATTACAAATTTGGATTACTGTCATGAAAGAAAAATAAAGGGTGCTACATAGGAGAATAACAGTAGGAAACTCATTTAGACTGAAGGACCATAGGAGGATTCTGAGGACATGAAAATAAAGTTGATGCCCAAAGATGAGAAGAAACTGAGTCATAAGAACAAGTAAGGGAAAGGTATTCCTGGGAAGAAGTGGTGGGGAGCGACTACTGGCTCCAGGCTCTGCTTCACCACTGCAGCGCGAGAGACTGCCAGCTCCAGGCTCTGCCTCACCATTGCAGCACCTGGCCAGACACTGGCAGCAAGGGCTGTGGAGGTATCCCAAAGGCAGAGACCCACCGGAGAAGACAAGAGATGCACCCTGCCACCATCTTGAAAATGGGGCAGGAAAGTGCACCGGCTTGCTCACCACAAAGCAACAGACTTGATCTCTGTGACCAGGGATCAACTATTCAAGGGTTGATCGTGACCCTTGAGGAAATATCCTGAAAGCACAAACTCCTGAGGGACAGGACAAGTGCTGAGTCTCAGACGGTCCAGCCCCTGCCCTGATTCAGCCTCGGGACAAAGGGTGTGGCCAGAAAAGGATGAAGAAGATCTCCATGGAGATCACTGGGAGTCCGGTGCTGAGCCAACCATCTCCTCCCCAGCAATCCTCTGACCATCAGACACACAGGGCTGGGGCACGGCTGAGAGGGAGGAACACAGGCGGAGCATGGATGTCAGCCATAAAAGGACTCCACTCCAGGATAGGCCTGGCTGGGGCACACCCTGCCAGTACTTCAGAAAGATACAATCCCACACCTCCCCACTGGAGGGGATTCCCCTAATCATACAAGAGTGGGAGGGGAGGACTGCAGCCCCACCTACTCCCTCTGCACCCTTTCCATTCCCTGTTCCTGACACTGGGGAGAAAGTGAATGAGGTCAAGCTCTGCAGTAGACAGCAGAGGGGCAGTTGAGAGGAACAATTACAGAACCTGCCACAAGAGGGCAGATTTTTAATGTTGTTGTCTATTTTTTAATTTTTTGTCTGTTAGTTTTTCTAATTTTTCTATATTTTTCTTTGTGCATAAATGTGTATGTGAGGGTTTGAGCTGTATCCTCCCCTTTTTTCTCTTTCTTCTTTTGTTTTTTCGTTTTCTGTTTATGTGTGTATGTGAATAACTCAGTGTTCAGTTTTTTTTGTTTTGTTTTTGATTTTGGTTGGTTTGTTTTTGCTCTTTTGTTCTTCTCTTTTTTTAGTTTAATGTGTGTGTGAATATATGTGTGAGGGCTCAGTTTGAATTTCAATTTTTCTTTTCTTTCTCTTTTTCTTCTTTCATTTTTTCCTGGGGGAGTGTGTTTGGTTTTCCTAAGCTTTTTTGTTGTTATTTTTTGTTTTATTTTGCTTTCTTGTTATTCCAGTTTGTTTTGGCATGTGTGTTTGTGTGTGGGTGTGGCTATGTGTGTGCGTGCGTTATTGATTTTTGCTTTGGTTTCTGCTTTCATTGTTATGTGATTTTTTCATTTTTTTTAAATTTTTGTCCATCTTATTTCATTCTATTCTTCTCTGCTCTCCTCATTACTGTTACTGTATCTTGGATCCAAGGGATAGACACGTGTACCCACTGCATCATCATATAGCGTGGTGGTGGGGAGTGGGTCTCAGGGAACCCATACCACAGTCAGTGAACACTGTGATTTGCAAGTAGTTTCTGAATCCTAGCTTCCCGTCCTCCACCTTATTCAACTCTCAAAACTACAAGAGACAGCAAAGCTTCCCACTCACGGTCCTGTTTCAAAATAGAACAAATCCAGAGCCCTTATCAGGGAAGAAAAGAGGGTTAAGCAAATATCAGAAGGGAAAACCTCTCCCACTGCAAATGAATAACAGAACTAAAGAGAAAAGAGAGAGATTTGTCAAAAATGAGGAAAAAGAAATGGAAGACCACAGGTAGTTTCCAGTGTAACAAAGAGAAAATGCCTGAAAAATCAGACCTCAGTGCCCAAACAATGGAAGTCACCAATGACTGGCCTCAGAATACGACAGAGATTAGGGAATGGGTGGAAAGAGGGAATAAGACTCAAGAAAGAAAAGATGCAACACTGAAAGGACTAGTAACAGAGATTTTGGCAATAAAAAATTTCATCCAGGAAATAAATAACAAGATGACAAGCATGGAAAGCAGAATTAATCAAGCAGAAGAAAGAATCTCAGAACTTGAAAACCAGAACATGGAATTAACCCAATCTATAAAAAACACAGAAAGGAAACTCAGAAAGAAAGAACAAAGCCTACAAGAGATGTGTGATTATAAGAAGAGGCCAGACCTACACCTGATTGGTACTCCAGAAGAAGAAAAGGAAATGGAGAATACCTTGGAGCTTATCCAAGAAAACCTTCCCCATCTTACCAGATATGTGACCACCCAAACACAAGAGATACAGAGAACCCCCACTAGACATCAAATGAGAAGATCAACCTCTAGACACATAAGTAATTCCCCTACACAAAGTAGGCACAAAGGAAAAATCCTAAAGGCAGCAAGAGAGAAAGGTCAGACTACCTACCTGGAAAAACCAATCAGAATAGTAGCAGACCTATCAGCAGAAACACTACAAGCTAGAAGGGACTGGAATCCAAAATTCAAAGTCCTGAAAGATAAACAGTTTCAACCAAGAATTTCCTACCCAGCCAAGCTCAGCTTCATCAGTGATGGAGAATTAAAATCCTTCCCAGACATCCAATCCCTAAGAGATTATGAAGCTTCCAGACCAGCTAGATAGGAGATACTTAAAAAGGTATTAAGCATAGAAGAAAGAAAAAAAAGAACAACCACAAACTTCCCAAGAGAACAGCAGAACACAGAATCAACAGAGAATACATCACAACAGCAAACTTGAAAACAAACACATACATCAACCCCAGAGCTAAAAGAAAACAAAGAAAAAATTTTATAAGAAACTCATGATGGGGATAAATGATCACATTTCAATAATCAGCCTGAATGTGAATGGACTAAACGCACCAATGAAAAGACACATGATAAAAAAACCATGACCAAATTATTTGCTGCATCCAGGAAACTCATCTCACCACAAGGAACACACACAGACTCAAAGTTAAAAGATGAAAAACGGGTTTCCAGCAAATGGATCACAAAAGAAGGCAGAAGTCATGACCTTAACGTCAGACAAAACAACCTTGAAGCTATCCAAAATTTAAAAAGGTACAAAAGGTCACTACATAATGATAAAAGGTTCAATCCATCAACAAGAAATATCCATCCTAAACATATAAGCACCCAACACAGGAGCACCAGCATTTATAAAGCAACTACTAAGTAAACTAAAAAAAGATACTGACACTAACACTATCAAAACTGGGAACTTAAATACCCCACTAACAACCCAAGATAGATCAAGACAAAAAAATCAACAAAGAAATCCACAACCACAACTTGACACTCAACCAAATTGACTTAATAGATACCTACAGAATATACATTCTACTCACCACAACATGTAATGTACTCCAAGTTCCAATCCCAAGTTCAATCACATCCTCGGCCATAAGTCAAGCATAAACAAATTTCACAAGGTTGAAATATTGCCATGAACCTTCTCAGACCACAGTGGAATAAAAATAAATATCAAAGCAAACAAAATTTCCTCAAAACCCACAAAGATATGGACACTAAGCAGCATGACGCTGAACGACAACTGGGTCAACACTGAAATCAAAACCTAAATAAAAAGATTCCTAGAAACAAATGAAAATGAAGAAACATCTTACCAAAACCTGTAGGATACCATGAAAACAGTTCTAAGAGGAGAATTTATTTCTCTACGAACGCACATCAAGAAAATGAAAAGAACACAAGTTAACAGTCTAACAAATTACCTAAGGGAGCTGGAAAGACAAGACCACCAAAACCCTAACTTCAGCAGAAAAACCCAGATCACCAAAGTAAAAGTCCAAATATAGGAAATAGAAGACAAAAATATCATAGAAAAAGAATTTTTTTTAAA
>CAUYQG010089781.1:0-15470 GCA_963574415.1 Tarsius wallacei
TTATAGATGTGAGCCACTGTACCTGGCCAGTATTTACATTTTTAAATGGTTGGAAAAAATTAAAAGAAGAGAAAAATGTTGCACCTCATGGACTTTGCATGGCCTTCAAATTTCACTGACTCTAAATAAAGTTTTGTTGGCACAAAGCCATATTCATCAATGTGGTAGCTTTTGCCCTTCCAGGGGCAGTGCTGAGTATGTGTGGTGGGATCTGGGGAAGATTTACTCTGTGGCCTTTTAAGGACAGACTTGATCAAGCCCCGGCCTCGCCAGTTGTGACATGAGTGTCTGCAAACTTGAATGTGTGGAGTTTTCTCTCCATTCAAAAGGTGGGATTTAGGGATGAGTAGGGTTAGAACAGGACAGAGAGGAACAGGAATGTTTTAGAGAGGGGGTGACCTGGCCACAGGCTCGTCAAATTCCCTCATCAATCCCCTCAGCTGTCCATTAAATCTGGCTTCAGCATCAACACGAAGGCTGTTTCGTGTCCAGGCTGTCTTTAAATGAGGCATCCAGACTTCTTGGATTAACCTAAATGTTGGAACAAGTCAGCACCCAATGAAAGCAAACCTTGCATTTTGGAACTTTTTTCTTTTTGCTTGGCTCAGGGTGTGAGCTATTTTATTTTAAACCAAATAAATATTTTGTTTTAAATCAAGTAAGCATGGAAGGCTCACCATGAGTAAGCCATGGTATTTAGTCTTGGCAATGCTTTTCCCAATCTGGTATGGTTTTGCGATACTGTTGACTGAAAACTAGAGTCAGAATTGGAGATGTGGGTTCCAGTCTTGCTCACTGCCTGAGCCAGGCCCAGCTGTGATATCCAAGACCAGTGGTCCCCAGCCTTCTTGGCATCAGAGACCGGTTTCACGGAAGACAGTTTTTCCACTGGCCATCCTTTAAGATGAACGTTAACTACTGTGTCTTAACCCTTTTCTAAGAGTCCGGTGTTATCTAAGCTTTTTTGCTGCATGGCTTCATCTAATCCACCAAATAAGCTGCAAGGTGAGTTTGCAGAATCTCTCATTTTAAGATGAGGTAACAGATGCTGAAAGGTTTGCATTATTCCGTCTCACAGCGAGCAGTGGCTTTGATTTTTGCACTGATTTGCACAGGGTATGTCTGATCCTGTGTGCTTTGGCCTCCTCTGAGCTGCCTTACCCCCTTGACCATGGGGGACTCCACTTGCCTGACCCTGGCCCAGGTCTCTGTTCTCAGAAGTGCCCCCCGCCCCCCAGCGGTGAGCCCGGCCCTGGTGATGCCAGTGAGAAGACAGGTGAGGCGTCCCTGTGGATTCTCCAGAGCCAGCCATGTCAGTGCCAGGGATGACGCACGTGTCTCCTGACCCCGTCCGGCCCCTTCCAGCACTTCCTCCCGTGACACTGACAGCTGCAGCTGGTTATAAAACTGGACACCGTGTTTCACACAGACAGAAAAGGTGGAGTGACATTCCAGCCAGTGAAGACTTACCGTGTGCCGTCTAGTTCATCCAAAACAGGCAACTTCCTGATGCAAACAGCCGGGAGAAACAGAGGTGGCAAAGCTTATTTGCAAATTTATTTATTTAAAAAAAGAAAAGAAAAGGCCAGGTGGGGTGGCTCACGGCTGTTATTCAGCACTTTGGGAGACTGAGGTGAGAAGATCGCTTGAGCCCGGGAAATGGAGACTAGCCTGGGCAACATGAGACCTCATCTTGACAAAAAAATTAAAAAATTATCCGGGTGTGGTGGTGCACGCCTGTAGTCTCAGCCACTTTGGAGGCTGAGGCGGTAGGATCACCTGGGCCCAGGAGGTCCAGGCTGTGGTGAGTTGTGAATGTGCCACTATACTCCAGCTTGGGTGACAGGAAGGAAGGAAGGAAGGAAGGAAGGAAGGACGGAAGGACGATCAGGAAGGAAGGCAGGAAAGTACATAATAAAGCTTAACCACAGCCAGAGACCATCTGCTTGCAGAATAGTATCAACCAAAAAGCCATCTCTTCGTGATGCTGTGATTTACCTGGCTCCCAGCCCTCCAAACCAGTGCTCAAACCTAGACCCACAAAGTCAGAGGGACAGTCACTGACAAAACAGTCCCAATGTGGCACAGTCCCAACATGGCACAGTCACCTGTTAGTGGTTTGCTTCAAAAAATCCCCAGAAAATGATGCTTGTGGCTTCTAGGCGTACAGAGAAAATGAAAGGAATTCCATAATGAGCGAACTAGGAGATGGAAATTTCTAATCCTGCCTCATAAACAATATAGGAATGACTTTAAAATATTCTGCTTTAAGCATGCATTTAATTTGTGCACTGGGAACCAAATAATGTTGCCAAGATAAAACATTCTAATAATGATTTATGTAAATTTATTTGTACAAAGTAATGGTGTCGTTGCCTATAGCAAATTGCTTAGAATATGAAATGACATTTGTGAGGTCTTTTATTTCCCTCTGAATGAATACAATGGAGAAAATGAGAGAAAAAAAATCAATTCATGTTCAAGATGGAGTCTGGAGGGGCCAGCTGGATTCTGGGGTGTGAACCATCTACAAACCCCATCCGGCGTTGCCTCTTCGGATATCCTCACGACTGCAGTCATAGTTCAAGGCACAGGATTCTTAGAAGGCTGGAACTCTCCATTTTAGTGACCAAGCTCTGGTATCTGGGATGCCAGAGCTTGTCAGGCTAGCCAATGACAAACTCTTGGCTCCTCCTGTGCCTTGCATGGGACTTCCAGCCTGGGCCGCACACAGGCCACACATGGTTAAACCCTGGGCAATACCCAGGGGCAGTTGAGCTTGAGTCATAACTGGGCCCAGATATTAAAAAAACAAAACCAAACAAGGAACTCTCCCTGACGACGGGTCCTCCGTCCTCGTGGTCCTGGGGAGATTTTCTCTTGGCTGCCAGGTGGCACCTTTGAGAATGGCTCTGGGTGTTTCCCCTGACTCGGTTAATTAAATGGAAATCCCCACAGATGCCCTAAAGCTTCTGGATCCACGCTTTGGCCTTGTTAATGCCCAGCAGAATTTTCTATAACCTGCACTATTGGGAAAAAGATGATGGTAACATCTTAGTTCCATAAGGCATGGAATATTTTTTTCACAAAGTGTTTCACACATGGTTGTCACAATCATTTCTGTGAAGTAGGTAAGAGTGTGTATTATTATTATTTTCCTTGACTCAGAGTCTCACTCTGTCACCCAGGCTAGAGTGCACTGGCACAATCATAGCTCACCATGGCCTTGACCTCCTGGGCTCAGGTAATCTTCCCACCCCAGCCTCCCAAGTAGCTGGAACTATAGCTGTGAGCCACCATGCCCAACTAATTTTTTAAAATTTTTTGTAGAGATGAGGTCTCACTGTGTTGCCCAGGCTGGGCTTATTCTTGGGCTCAAGTGATCCTCTCAAGGTGCTGGGATTACAGGCATGAGCCACCACGCCCAGGTCTGTGGTAGCTCTTAACGTTATTATTAAATAAGAAAATTAGCCATATGTGGTGGTCACCTGTAGTCTCAGCTGCTCAGAAGGCTGAGATGGGAGGACTCCTTGAGTCCAGGATTTCGAGGTTACAATGAGCTGTGATGGTGCCATTGCACTCCAGCCTGGACAACACAGCAAGACCCTATCTCAAAAAGAAAAAAAAAAGTATTACTAAAGTTGTTATTACCAAAGGACATCTGCTGACTGACAATTGGAATGAAATGAAAATCTATCTTTTATTTAAATGAGAATTAATGTAAAAGATGTCCAAGTCAGTTGTTTCATATACCAAACAGTAACAAGGTGCGTATGAGAATTCACTCATTATTCATTCAACAAACAGTCCTTGGGTTGAAGACATTGTGGACACTCTTGATGTGGGGCAGAGAGACCATATACAGGGTCTCCTTCTAAGGAACACAAGGGACAAGGGAGCATGTCTGGTTATTTTATATTTTAGGATTTTTTTTTTGAGGCAGGGTCTTACTTTGTAAGGCTGGAGTGCAGTGGTACCATCACAACTCAGTGCAGCTTTGAAATCCCGGGCTTAGGCGATTCTTCTGCCTCAGTCTCCCGAGTAGCTGGGACTACAGGTGTGCACCACGATCCTTGGCTAATTTTTCTGATTTCTTCTTTTTTTGTAGAGATGAGGTCTCACTGTGTTGCCCAAGCTGGTCTCGAACTCTTGGGCTCAAGCAGTCCTCTTGCCTTGGCCTCTCGAAGTGCTGGGATGACAGGTGTGAGCCAATGCGCCCAGCCTGTTTCAGGATTTTTTTTTTTCTTCCACTGTTGTCTTCCATGTGCTCATCATTGCCATAACAATTGACTAGATGCCAGTGGACGCGTGGCACTTGGGCATTGTGCCTGCCATGTCATATACATGGTCTTTGTCCTCTGAGAATTTGGAACTGAGGCTGGTCTCAATCCTTCTTTGTTGCTGGAAGCCCTGGTCCTGGCCCAGGGCCTGTGAGTTGGTTCCCTTCAGACCAGGCCCCTGGCTGGCTGTGGTAGGGGCTTAGGGCCGGATGCCAGGGACAGTCTCCTGTAGGTGGCCGCTGCTATTCCCAAGGAGGACGGTCATGACCTTAGCAGGCATGTTTGTGGTTGCCGTGGTCAGGCCCTCAGGCTGACGGCCCCTTTCTTTGAGATTCATCCTCTCTCTTCAAGGGCTGAAATGCACTCTGCGCAGATTTTTTTTCTCTTTTTTGAGTTGTCTACATAGCCTTCTAAAAAGGTGTTTCCAGAAATTCTCTGAAGGAAGACAAGGAATGATAAAACATTTTCAAATGAAAGGAGACATAACTAGTAGTTCTCAGATTGGGGAGCCCTGCTGGTCTATTTCAGTGGCTTCTAGACACCAGGGAGCCTGGGTGGAAGGCAGAGGGAATTCTGGGGTGTGGGGCCCGAGCTTACGGTCTAACGGGACAGATATCCTACAGATGTGCTCAGGGAAGGGCTTAAAGGTGAACTCTTGCTCTCCGAAGGCTAAGTGGGAGAAGCTCAAGGTGATGTGTGCAGTGTTCTTACTTGGCAAAACAAGAAGCCTGTCCCCCAAACTATTTTTTTGAGTCAGTGTCTCACTCTATTGCCCAGACTGGAGTGCAGTGGCATAATCATGATTCACTGCAGCCTTGCCCTTCTGGGCTCAGGCGATCCTCCTGTCTCAGCTCCCCAAGTAGCTGGAGCTGCAGGTGTGGATAATTTTTTTAAAAATTGTCATCGAGACAGAGTCTTGTTTTGTTGCCTAGGCTGGTCTCGAACTCCTGGGCTCAAGCAATCCTCCTGCCTCAGCCTCTCAAAGAGCTGGGATTACAGTCATGAGCTACTGTACCTGGTCAATAACTAATTGCTAAATAGTGATGGTCTGTTATTATGATAGCATATGTCTTTATTCCTCACATGAATGTAACTGAAACATTATACTTCGTTACAATAATCAACAATAATATATATGTGTGTATTCATGTATATTTACTTACTCATGTATAAGTAAATATATATGTCTGTTATATATAGATGTGTGCATAAATACATAAATTGTGTCATTGATGGTGGGACACTTCATAGGGTTCATTGTTTCCTTAAGATATGGAAATATGTCTGGTGCGGTGACTCACACCTGTAATCCCAGTACTTTGGGAGGTTGAGGTGGGAGAATTACTTGAGTCCAGCAGTTCAAGACCAGCCTGGGCAACACAGCGAGACCTCGTCTCTACAAAAAATCAAAAAATTAGCCAGGCGTAGTGACTCAAACCTGTAGTCCCAGCTACTTGGGAGGCTGAGGTGGAAGGCTCTCCTGAGTCCAGAAGGTAGAGGCTGTGGTGGGCCATGATTGTGCCACTGCACTCGGCCTGGACGACAGAGACCATGACTCAAAAAAATTTATATGGAAATATCTAAATCACCACCATCAGGATTCATTCTCTTTTTATATCATTCAGTAACCACTTGTGCCTTAGCCCATCTGCCCGGGACACATAGTAGCCTCTGGATGTCTATGTGCTTAACTGAACAAAAATGTCAACAAGCTGCTATTTATTTTATTAAACAGCTTGAGCAGAGATGTTTGGGCTGATTGCCACAAATTGTTAGCTTATCACTGAACTGTCCTGATGGTTCCTATTATTCAATTTGCATTGCTTACGATAATAATTATTGCTACATAAAAGAGCCCGATGCTTTTGTTTGTACAGTTCTCTCATTAATAATTTAATTGACTGTTAGGTCCAAGTGTTTCTGCCACACATACATCAAGGTACTTAGAGACTCTCCCTCAGTGCCTTGGGAAATCAGAATGAAGGTGCAAGTTGTAAGCTTGGGGTGAGGATGGGGTGATAGGCAGGTCCTTTGGCCTTGAGGACCAACTGGTTGGCCATATCTTTTCTCCATATTTATTTCCAAACATTTTATTGATTCGCCAGTAAGTGACTGACTCTCTGATCAGGCTGGAGTGCAGTGGCACGATCATGGCTCACCGCAGCCTTGACCTCCTTGGACTCAGGCGATCCTCCCACCTCAGCTTCCCAAGGAGCTGGGACTACAGGCACATGCCACCATGCCCAGCTAATGTTTTGATCTTTTGTAGAGATGAGGTCTCTATGTTGCCCAGATGGGTCTCGAACTCCTGGGCTCAAGTGATTCTCCCGCCTTGGCCTCCCAAAGTGCTGGGATTATAGACGTGAGCTATTGCACCCAGCCAGATTGGTAAGTGAAAAAATAATGACGGCTGAAACAGGTCTGACCCAAGAGGATTGAATAGGTTTGTGTACACGGCGCCTGTGTCAGTGGGGCTCATTCTCTAAGATGATGCAGACTTTATTGGTCCCAGCCTTCGCTGACTCTCTTAGATGGCATTGCAACTGTGTGAGACATATGTGTTTTGGCATATTTTGCTATTTAAAAAAGCCTAGCTTGTGGATTCTTTTAGTGTAGGAGAGTACTACAATTTTATCCTAAATTCATGTTTTGAGTATAAAATGATAAGTTCGGGTACAGTAGCTCACGCCTGTAATCCCAGCACTTTGGGAGGCCGAGGTGGAGGACTGCTTGAGCCCAGGAGTTCAAGACCAGCTTAAGCAGCATAGTGAGACCTCATCACCACACAAAAAATTTTTTAAATGATGAACTGAACTTTGCCTTTGGAGAGTGAGATAAGGGTGTTGAATCTGAGTAAGGTGGGTGTCAGCCATAGTGATGTTCACGGACCTGCGTTTTAAAACTCTGGATTTAACAGGGAAAATAGAATGAACAAAAGAATTCCCACGTGGGCAGCCCGTCCTGACTTCTGGAAGGATCCACCCATCTGCTGGTCAAGCATGTTGTAGAGTGTGTCCTTCATGTCAGAAGTTGGAGTTTATTAAAGTGACGGCCTTCTCCACTGGTGGGTGATGCATTTGGGACAGATTTTCTTTCTCCATTTCTTTTTTTTTTTTTGAGTCGCGGTCCAACTCTGATCCCAGGCTGCAATGCAGTGGCACAATGCACCCTCGACCTTTTGGATTCAGGTGATCTTCCCGCCTCAGCCTCCCAAGTAGCTGGGACTACAGGCATGCGACACCATGCCCGGCTAATTTTTAATTTTTTTTGTAGGGATGGGGTCTTGCATGTTGCCCAGGCTGGTACTCCACATGTGCACTGTCTATTTAATCTGTTTACTGCAACTGAACACTTGATAATGAATTACCATTTTGGAAGCAGAAAGTCCCTTCCTGGTGACTAGGTTGTGCCTGTGTGTCACTCAGGGTTGACTAGATTTGGGGATAACAGATGACCCCTGTAGCTCAGTGGCATCAAATACTGAAGCTGGGTTTCTTGCTGGCTCTACATGTCTGCTGACGATTGACTGGGAGTTCGTGTTACCTGACTGAGGCTGATGGAATATTCCCACCACCATGGCTGAGGAAAAGAAGACAGCCAGCAAGTGTTGGCCCTTACAGTTGTCTAGTAGTGACACGTGTCACCGTCACTTACATTGTATTGGCCAAAGCCAGTCACATGAGCACCCCCATGCCAGTAGGCCAGGAAGTGGTGCACACCTGTGTACCTGCAGTGGGGAGATGGAGGAGTCTATGTATAGCCCTGTGGTGTCTGCAGGTGGCACCTTCAGTGCTGTTGATGGAGCTCTGGAAACCTCGCTTGGCTGAAGCCAGTGGGTGGGATTAGGAGAGAATTCTTCACACCCTTTGGAGGACCATGAACTCATCTCCTGAAGTTGGACTGTCCTTTCTAGGGACCGAACCAGGGGGTGGTTCAGGCTCCAGGCCCCCCTAAGCTCATCTCACTCACAAACATGTGCCTCCCAAGCAGACACTCAGTGTGTTTAGTTTTCATTTTTTTCTTTCTTTCTGTGTGTTTTTTTTTTTTGAGTCAGGGTCTCACTCTGCCACCCAGGCTGGAATGCAGTGGCATGACATGATCATGGCTCACTACCCCCTCCAACTCTTAGGCCCAAGCGAGCCTCCTGTGTCAGCCTCCTGGGTAGCTGGGACTACAGGTATATGCCATCACATCTTGCTAATTTTTTTCGGTAGAGATGAGGGTTTTTCATGTTGTCCAGGTTGGTCTTGAACGCCTGGACTCAAGCTGTCCTCCCACCTCGGCCTCCTAAAGTGTTGGGACTACAGGCGTGAGCCACCACGCCCATCTCGTTCCAGTGTTTTAAGTTATCTTTTGTATTTCATTTTCCTAAGTGGGTATCTGCATGTTCCTTCTTGCAAGGACAAACCCAGTTGGCTCGGGCCTCTCTCCCGCAGGAGGGCTAGGGAAGCTTCTGTCTTCCTTGACTTGGCTCTCTGTGTTCGTCTGTGTTATTCTCACTGGCTGCCCCTGGCTGCTTGCTGAAAACCTGGCTGCCTGGAACGGAGTGCCTGGGTTGCTGGCATGACTGTTCGATCAGGGCCCAAGTTATATTCTTCAAGGCCCCAGAAGGAATTTATGTCCACACAAGACAGCCTCACTTTGCCAGCAAATTCAACTCTCTGGAATTGAGCCAGGAGTTGGGAAGGAACAAAAATATCTCAGAGGGAGAAGCCGTCCTCTCCAAGCCCAGGCACTCAGTTTTAAGTCAATCGCCGGTTGTATGCTGGGATTGCCACACTCCTGATTTGTTTGGTTTCTGACCATCTTTTAAAGATGACAATACCAAGGAAGAAACAGGTGAAATAATTTGCCCAAAGTCTCTAAGCCATGAGTGATGGGACAGGTCCTGCTGACTGCAGACACGGGAGGATAATCAGTGTTTATGTTGGTGGCATGATATAGGGAAGAAGGTTGGACTGTGCTTAGTGGTCTTTTTAGAAAGGAGGAGAGAAATATGTATTGAGGCTAAGGTGTTTCCCCTCCAAATGGCCGGGTTTGTTTTTCATTCTAACGTGTGATGTGATGAGTATCAGTTGGCTGAGAAGTTCCACCGAGTGGGGCTGTGCTCCTGGGTCCTGCCAAGTGCCCAGAGTCGCTGAACGTGTAGTTTGGCTGGTGTGTAAACAGACGCTTATGAAAGGATTTTGGCCCCATCAGGATGGAACTGCGACCCAGCCTGTGTCCTCTGAACCGCTTGGTTCTGCTGTGCTTGGGTGGGAGTGGACGGCTGGGGAATGCCTCAGAACAGGGCAGGCCCCACCTGCTCGCTAGGGATGGCCGCGTCCCAGAGAAGCGTCCAAGTGGGGCCAGTGGGGACCAGCTCGCTGACATCATCTCGCTGCTCCATCTGACTGCACTTGGCAGTTTTCAAACCTCAATCTCATGTGCACGGACAGTCCTGCGTGTGAGGCCAGGCAGGTGGCTGTGCCATGTCTGTCTTTCAGGTGAAGACGGTGAGACCTAGAGGACTTACCCAAGGCCACAGTGCCAGGGATGAGCCCAGCTGCCACCTGGACCTTTTTCTCCCATTCCCCACCCCTTCTGTGGCCCCCTGCTCTGTTCATATGTGGAGGATAGGATGCACCCAGAGGGACAGTCAAGCGATTTTTGGAACTTTCTTTTCCAGTTAAAACAATCCAGGTTTACAGCGAAGGTGGAGAAGGAAAGGGAGGCCTGGTCACTGCATGAGCCACTTTGCTGTATAGGACAGAGCCTTGAGATAATGCAGTTGAGGCTGAGACTGCACCTTGGGGAAGTTGGTCTGGTCACCCTAATCCAGGCGCAAAGTGTCCCAGTCACCCTCATTCAGGCAGCGAGGTGACCTGTGTTCACCCAGCCTGGGTGTGTCCTGGAGGGCAAAGGGGTGGGATTGGCTGGTGGTCCCTAGGGGCACCTCCTGGTGCTGTGGGTCAGGGTGTCTCACGGTGGTCCCACACCGGAGCTCTGACCTCCAGCTTGTCTGTGCTACTCACTAACTCAGGTCATGCTTGAACTCAGCTAGGCGAGCCCTGGGTCTCCTTTTTTGCCATCTGCAAATTGAGTTCTCAGCCTGTCTCCTAATGAATAGGAAGTACCGTGGGTCACTTGTCCAACTGGCAAATACTGAGAAATTTGAGCATCTCCAACCTGGAGAGGGCCTGGGAGAGACACCCTCGCTCAGTTTCTGTGTTGGGACAGTAAGCAGAGGGCTTGCTTGGAAGGGCATTTGTCAACAAATGTCAAAGCTGATGATGCACAAGGCTGTGCGCAGTGGCTCCTGCCTGTCATCCCAGCACTTTGGGAGGCTGAGGCAGGAGGATCATCTGAGCCCAGGAGGTCGAGGCTGCAGGGAGCCCTATCAGGCAGGGTCTTGGTTCCTCTCTCTGATCCAGGCACCTAGAACTGGCCCTGAATTGGGACTCTGACTGCGTTTCCAACACGGGCAGGGATTGTGCTCATGGGCAAAATGGTTGTAGAGAGGCCCCCAGGAAGCAGCAGGCACAGAGGCCTCCCTCCTGCGCTTACCGTCCATGGAGAAGGGAGGAGAAGTCAGCGGAGGCTCATGATAGGTGAGCCGAGTTGTGTCTGGTGGCGGCAAGATGGTCACTCCGTCACCTCTCCAGCTGCTCAAGGCAGGTCAGTGTATGCCTTAATGGACTCAGCTGTGGCTTAGGAGGTGGCAGGGACCAAAGAGATGCAAAGGAAGAAAAGCAAATGGAAGTGAGGCTGGAGGTACTGGAACTGCTATGGGCTGGAGCCCCTGGGGCTCTGGGAGGCCCAGCCAGTGTGTTTGCTGGGTGATGTCCCTTGCCCATGTGCTCAGCACTGGTCACGCTGTGACTCACTACAGGGGCAGCAAGGGTAAATGTTGTGTGTGTCTGTGTGTAATTTAAAAAAGAGAATAAAGCCAGGCCAGGCATGGGGGCTCATGCCTGTCATCCCAGCACTCTGGGAGACTGAGGTGGGAGGATCACTTGAGCCCAGGAGGTTAAGACCAGCCTGGGCAACATAGCGAGACCCTATCTTTACAAAAAAACTTAAAAAACTGAACCGGGCATGGTGGCACACACCTATAGTCTCTACTTGGGAGGCCAAGGCAGGAGGATTGCTTGAGCCCAGGAGGTTGAGACAAACCTGGGCAACACAGCAAGACTTCCCCTCTACAAAAAATAAAAAAGTTAGATAGGCATGGAGGCATGAGCCTATAATTCCAATTGCTCAGGAGGCTGAGGCAGAAAATCGCCCGAGTCCAGGAGATCGAGACCAGCCTAGGCAATATAGCGAGATCCTGTCTCTATTAAGTAAAAAAATGAACCAGGCATAGTGGCACAGGCCTGTAGTCTTAGCTACTCAGGAGGCTGAGTCAGGAGGATCACCTGAGCCCCGGAGGTGGAGGCTGCAGTGAGCCGTGCTTGTGCTACTGTACTCCATCCTGGGTGAAAGTGAGATGCTGACTCAAAAAAAAAAAAAAAGTGATTACAGCGAATGAGATAGATATGGGAATGACTCCAGTATTCTGTCCAAATAATCCACCGTCTAAAGGACACTGTTTTACCTAAACCCCAAAACTGGAGTCAACGCTGGAATTAATTTTACAATGCAGAATCCAGAAGGATGTCCTGGCTCACTGCGCCTAGACGGCTCAAGTTGAGGTTTAAGTGGAAAATTCCAAACGTCTTCTCCCTCAGTGGCCAGGAACAGGTCTCACCCATAGAGAGGAAGCAGTGTGACCTCTCAGTGCCTTTGATGGTCAGTAACTCAGGCTGGGGCATTCTGTCACTTCTCACATTCTTTGCCACCCTTAAAACCAGGAGAGTCAGGAAGAAAACACACCTCACTGGACCATATTAAAAACGTCATGCCGGGCTCCATGACTCAGCTTGTAATCCCAGCATTTTGGGAGATGGAGGCGAGTGGATTGCCTAAGCCCGCAGGTTTGAGACCCACCCGGACAACTTGGCGAGAGCACATCTCCACAATAAAAATCAAAAATTAGCCAGGCGTGGTAGCCCGCGTGTGTTGTTCCGGCTACTTGGAAGACTGAGGCAGAAGGATCGCAAGCCCAGCAGGTCGAGGCTGAGATGGCCAGGAGCGTGCTACTGCAGTCCAGTCTGGGCGACAGGGTGAGACTCCAACTCAAAAAAAAAAAAGTCATAGCTAGACGCGGTGACTCACAGCCTGTCATCCCCAGCACTTTGGAAAGCCGATGCAGGAGGATTGCCTGAGCCCAGGGTTCAAGACCATTCTGGGCAACTTGATGAGACCTCATCTCTACAATAAACAAAATAATTAGAGGATGTGGTGGCACACATCTAAAGTCACAGTTACTTGGGAGGCTGAGATGGGAGGATTTCCTTAGCCTAGGAGGTTGAAACTGTGGTGAGCCGTGATGATGCGGCCGCACTCCAGCATGGGCAACAGAGTGAGACCCTGACTTAAAAAAAAATTAAAAAAAAAAGGAAGGTAGCGATGTCTGTGGCCATTCCCCCTGTGACACCAGCGTTCCCACCTGGGAACTCTTGGACTTGACCATGTCGCTTCCAGCAGAGGTGAGACTGCTCTCTGCCTTCTCTGAGGACCCCACGCTTCTCTTTAAAGTGTCTGCTTGCATGTCACTGGCATTTGTGCTACAGGGAGAAGCAAGCGTGGGATGCTACTAGACGTTCTGAAGAGCGAGAGAGGTTCCTGCCGGTCACGGGGTCCACGTGGGTGAGAGGCACCAAGCACTGAGGAAGCAATGTCCATGTCTCACCGGAGCTCTCGGGATCAGGCTCTGACCTTTTGAGAATGTCGCTTGGGGCAGCAGGCCTGTTAGACACGGACTGAGAGGCTTTGCTGAACGCCTGGAAGAAAGGTGTAACCAGGATGTCCCTGTCTTTCAGAACAAAATGCGGGAAAAAGAGGCTCCCTACCTCCCGGCAGGGAGGCTTGCTAGAGAAGAAGAAGGGACCAGTGGATTCCAAAAGTGGGTGCTTGTGATGCCTTAGAGACCCAGCACACACCGGCTGACAGTTGCTTCTCCGGGTGTCTTAGCAGCTGTTCTTAGTTTATTCAATTTACTTTTTTTTTTTTGAGTCAGGATCTCACTCTGCCACCCACGCTGGAAAGCAATGGCGTGATCACGGCTCACCACTGCCTCGACCTCCTAGGCTCAGGCGATCCTCCTGCCTCAACTTCCCGAGTAGCTGGGAGTATAGGCATGCACCACCACACTCGTCTAATATTTTGATTTTTTGTGGAAATGAGGTCTTGCTGTATTGCCCAGGCTGCTCTGGAACTCCTGGGCTCAGGTGATCCTCCCACCTCGGCCGTTCAAAGTACTGGGATTACAGGAATCAGCTGCCACACAGGGCCAGTATCATCATTTTAAGTCATCATAAGGCCATTTAAAATGGTCCTGTTTCTTTTTCAAATGTTGCATCTTGCACTTTTTTTTGAATGCCCTGTTGGGAGAGCAAACTGCTAGTCTGTGATTCAGAGACCCACGTGTTACACTTCCCTCAAAGCAGGGCCATATTGGCGTGGCTTTCTTGTGGGAGGCAGACTGGGCGGTTGGGCCTTCCTCTGGTCTCTCTGGAGCACTTGCTCACGGGTTTGTCTCCTTGTCCTTTTCCACTTAGCAAATATCGACTTTGACTCTCAGCTGGACGTTGAGCTGGGCTGAGCGTTTAAGGGCTTTATCTTCTGCTGGGTGGGACTGGCCTAAGCCTACAGCTGCAGTTGTAACGGGGTTACAGCGTGAGACCCCCAACTAAAAAATAAACAAAGAACCAAAAAACAACAAAACTTTCTGAGCACCTACTGTGTGCTGCGTGTTCTCATTTGCTGAGCATCCACTATGTGCCAGGTAGTCTCACTTCCTGAGCACCTACTGTGTGCTGGGCTTTCTCATTTGCTGAGCACCCACTGTAAGCCAAGCAGTCTCTCTTCCTGAGCACCTACTGTATGCCAAGGATTCTCATTTTATGAGCATCTCCTATGTGCCAGCTGTTGTTCTCACTTCCTGAACACCTGTTATGTACTGGGTGTCATTCTCACTTCCTGATCACCTACTATGTGCTGGGCATTGTTCTCACTTCCTGAGCACCTACTATGTGCTGGGCGTCATTCTCACTTCCCGAGCACCAACTGTGTGTCAGACAGTGTTCTCATTTCCTGAGCACCTACTGTGGGCCAGGCGTTGTTCTTGTTGCTGGAGATGCCATGAGAGATGAGGTAGATGCAGTCTCTGTTTTCTGGAGCTTACACTGGGCAACAGCAGCCTGCCAACACACACACACACACACACACACACACACACACACACACACACACATACACACACACAATTACGAGATCAGGAGCTCAGGGCCTGAGACCTGATAGGAAGGCCTTGAATCGACAGAGCCAAATCTCTTGTAGTTAGGACTGAATCAGGCATGTGACTCCAGAGATGTGGATCCTGTAAGGAAGTTTAATTATTGATCAGTGTTTGCTAAAGGAAACATGATTATGGCGGGAGATCCAGAAGGGGCCATTTGGGGTCGGCGGTGCAGTCTTACGACACTGGCGGCTTGGGAGCAGCAGAGGGCGGGCCATCTCCCCAAGACCTGACGGCGGTGTCTCCTGACTTTCCTTCGACACCCACCTACCCAGCCCCCACACCCTAGGCCCCATAGCCCCCAGCCCTACTCAGCTGTCAGACGAGGAAGCTGATACCACGAAGCCTATAGGCCACGGGCCCACTCGCCCAGCTGGTCAATTACGTGGGCCCCCGGCAGGCCACAGGCTGCTACGGGCTCTTTGGGTGGACCCTGTGTGGAGCTGACCTGTCCATTTAAAAAAAATTTCAGTAGTCGTAGGGAAACAGATGCGTTTTGGGCACACGGCTGCTTTGTATAGTGGTAAAGATGTCTGGGCTTCAAGTGTATCTGTCACCCCCACTTGTGCACATTGTGCCTTCCTCCGCCCCCCTTCTGAGTCTCCAGTGTCCATGACACCATTTTCTATGCCTTTGCAGACCCTTAGCTTAGCTCCCACTTACGAGGGAGAACTTGTGGCATTCGGTTTCCTGTTCCTGCATTACTTCACTTAGGATGACGCAACCAAGTATTTGCCTAGTTAAATTGTGCTTCAAAATACTATGCAGATCAAATGAAGACAAGGATCCACCAATTTTCAATTTTGTAA
>CAUYQG010089786.1:0-18944 GCA_963574415.1 Tarsius wallacei
TCATTTTCTTTGACTGTCCTGCCCTGTCGCATGGTGATGCTAGCAGTCATTCGATTTATTCCATCTTTTGAGCGAACATCTTACTCAAAATGTGTCTACATTTTTTGGCACCCCCTGTATATTAGTGTGTCTAGTTAAACAGTCACCAAAATGCTACTGGTTTAATATTAAAATGTGGAGATAAATTCAAGATAATCCCTAAACAATGCAGAGATAAAGTAGCATGCAAAATGCTGGGACCTGTCCCCAGTACAAGTAGAAGCTCATCATTGTTGTTTATGTCAACAGAAGCTCATCTCTTTATTTAAAAACCATAAAGTGGTTCCCAATTCAGTATATTGTTTTTCATAACCCTACCAAATGAAATGCCAAATTGGCCTGTAATTACATAGCAGCTATTGCCTTGTGCCTGCGCTGACTCTCGGAATCCCCACTGTATTCCCACAAGCAACAGCAGGTTCTCCAAAACACAAACTTCATGTCTTGTTTGGGCCAAATGCTTTTCCCTGTGCCATGTACCAGTTTTCACTATCATAGTACTTGACCTCACTCCCTGTAATCATAGGTTTGGGAAGAAGGGTGAGGTCAGCCCTCATTGCTCAGGTCACTTGTTCATGATTCCACAGAATTCAGGAGAACCCACTGACTACACTGCTACATGTCACAATGCCTACAGTGCCCTTCATCTCAGCATAGTGCTGATTTCCATAAACTTAGTGCAGGTTTTAGTAAGAGAAAGCACAAGGAATGCCTTCCTTAGCTCCTTATCACAGAGTTGTGATATTTGAGGGGAAAAAATTAGTTTGATGGATTTTGAGATCAGACAGGTAAATATAAAAAGATTTCCTTTTGGCTGGTACAAAGTATCACTAAAATATAAAGCCTTTCCTTTATTCAACCTAATCTGAATAAACTTGATGCTGATTGAAATGATAGCGGATCTTCTCTGACAGAAGAACCTTCCAGGTCAATTTGTTGGCTCTCATTTCACCAGTATATGCAGTGCAAATCTGGTCCAGAACTTTAGGTGAGAAAAAAATATCACATCAGAGGGAAGTCTGAACATAGTCAAAGACCCAGTTAGGTGTGAAGCCTTATCAGATGCTCCTCCAACCCTTAGTAGAGGTAAGTGGATGGACGAGAAGGGTGAGTCTACACTGAGTTACTGAGATAAGATTCAAAGGAAGTTGGGTCCCCAGACTCTGGACCCAGCACAGTTCTATTTTGTAAAGTTCTGAGTATCTCATAGCCATTTTTGACATTAGCATGTGCTGACTTTGCAGAGTGGACACCTGTCAGTTCCGTGTTTCAGAATGTTGAATAAAGCTTGGGAATGAGAAACTAGAAGTAAGCAATTGGCGGAAGCTGCTCAAAGCTATAACATCCTAAACTGAAGTACTGCCTCCCTTTGGAGGGTTATATCCCATAACCTTCCCAGTCAAATACTCCCCAACTGCCAGTCTAGAAGTCAGCATCTCCAGAGAAACTCTGGGCACAATACAAAGAGTCTGGAAAAACTTGCAGTCATTAAACCTGAGAGGAAACTCTGGTGAATGTCCCAGGATACTTTTTTTTTTTTTGGTCTTGCTGCTCCCTCATTCTGAAGCCCTCCTTCTTTCCCAGATTTTAGTTGGTTTCTATTCATCCTTCAAAACTCAGTTCAAACTAAGTGACAACATCTCAAGAAACCATTAGTGACCACACAACTGCCCCAATCTGACTGAGAATTCCTTTGGTTCTCCCCGAGTTCTTTAAATACACTGAGATCACTTTACACTGCCCACTAAAAGGAGCCATATTTGTCTGGGGGGAAAAAAAAGATCTTATTCAATTTTTTTCAACCCTAACCTGGCTGGTCCTGACCAAAAAAGGCCATTAGGAGCATGCACTTGCACAGTCTCTCTGTACCTCAGTTTTCTCATCTGTAAAAGTGTATAATAACAGTATATACCCAGTAGGATCATTATGAAGATTAAAACAGCTCAATGACTGATTCCAGAGTTGCCAAAGGTCTCATCCAAGCCTTGGGTTTCTTCTTGAACCTCCCAACACTGACCATAAAGGACAGTACATCCCAAAGGTCTATGCAGAATTGGAATTCTACCGTTTAAAGAGAACACCAATGTCCATATAATCTGGACCATCCAGGGAATTTAAGATGCCCATTGGTGCAGGTTGATCCTAATATCACAAAATCTAGAAGAGCCAGAAGGAATGTTTGAAGTAATTTATTCCAATTTCCTCATTTTACTGGGGAGGACACTGATGCCTATGGATCCCAAGCAACCATCCCCAAATCACACATCAAGATAGTAGTAAACAACCCAAGTCTCCTCATCTGTACTTAGTTCACATAAGTTTTGTTTATATTATGTTCCCACCATCACTACCCTTTTAGGCTGGACTTTAAGGACAAGCCTGGGCTAAAGTTCCAGTTCCACCGTTTATTAATTCTGTGAGTTATGAAACCGATCCAAGTCTCGGTTTCCTGTAAAAGCTTACTTTGTGATAAAGTAAATCAGGTAGAAGCCCTTTGCCTGGGACCCTCTTCACCCTCACCAACTTTCTACAGTAAATATTGTAATGCTTTTTAAAACGAAGTAGTGCATAACGACCACAGCCTTATTGTAAGACGTCTCTTTTGCAAAACGCAAATAAGAAAACTGACATTTGTGAAATGTTCTTTTGGTAGCGAGGTGATTGAAAAAATCCTTCCTTCTGGTTCAAAGCATGGCTGTACCAAGGCTCCCACACGGCACACCCTTCTCCGCGGAGGCAGCCGCGTATGGCCGGGCGTAGAGTAAGGCAGTGTACAGCACAGTGCGGCTCTATACCACATGTTTGCTTTCGCACCTTTGCACCTCTGCCACCAGGTGCCCTCAGGCTGCCAATTCCAGCTGCTGCTCCTAACCCCCTCCTGGCTCCGCCCAGCCGTCCCTTAGGGACGTGTCTTGTCTGAGAACAGCTCCCTTTACCAACACAAGATAGAAACTTTCCCAGTGACCTGGGCTCTGTCTTCCTCAGGTGACCGAAGTCCCTGTGTCCTGTACCTGCCAGCTTATCTCCCCTGCCCAGCGTCCACTTCTTCCTCCACGTGTTCCCAGCGGCTCGCCTGGCCACCAGCTTCTCCCCCTCTGATAAAAACTAGGTGCGCGAGACTTGACTGAGTTCCGCAGGTGGGGCAGGCGGTCACCCCGCGGATCTCCTGCCCCTCCCCGAAGCAAACACGGGGACCAGGTCCAAGGGTCTTTCCTGCGGGAACAAAACTTGGCTGTTTGTCTCCTCAGGACGCCGAACCCCAGAGCGCCCCTCACGCTTTGCCTTTACGGCTGGGAATGCGCCTTCGGAGGATGCACAAGCGGGATAGCCTGGAGCGCTCGGAGATCAGGCCTGCGGAGGTGGCGTGGTCGGACGCCCTCCGCCGGCCCCGCCCCGTCCCCAGCCCTGGATGCAGGCCCCCCTGGGAAAAGCAAGCGCCACATTTCCAGCCTCTGGGGCGGGGCACCGGGAAGTCAGAGCAGCGCACGCTTCGCCGCCCCAGCCACCGCGGACCCCTCTCGCCAGCCGCAGTTACATTCCATGTGTCGTGTCTGAGGGGAAGACGGCGACAGGCGCCCTGTCTCCTCGCTTCAGGACTCGTGGTGAAAGAGAGTTGAAGGGAGGGAGTTGAAAGCACTCTTGAGGGGTCTTCCCAAGCCCCTCGTAGGACAAAGCCACCCGTCAATCCGCGCGCGCCCCACGCGAGCCCAGGCGCGCTGGTTCTCCCCGTCAGCACCCCCTGCGCACGCAGACCCGCGCCTCCTTGCCCAGCCCGGTCGCCTGGTCCTCCCTCGACCAGCGCGGCGGCGAGGGGGTGTGCGCGCCGGGCAGCCGGCGCGCCCTCCGCGGCCCCCTTGCCCCGCGGCCGCGGCTCCCGGCGCTGTCCGCGCTGGGCAGGCCGCCCCTCCTCCCGCGGCGGCCCGGGCCCCGCGACTCACCAGATGGCCATCCTGCTCTTGGGGTAGTCCAGCCGCTCCAGGCAGCCGAGGAAGTGTGGCAGCGCGTGCGCCGCGTTGCGAGCGAGGACGGCCACCGTCACCGTGGGGCTCTGCAGCGGCGACTCGGGGAGCACCGCCGCCTCCTCTTCGTCGTCCTCCGAGTCCGGCTCGGCGCCCGGGCGCCCCCGGCAGCCGCCGCGGAGCAGGGCCGAGCCGAGGAGCAGCCACCAGGCGAGGGTGGCGGCGGGGCGCGCAGCCATGTTCAGGGGCCGGGCCGGGCGGCGGGGAGGTCCCGCCGAGGGGAGCGCGGCCCCAGGGCTCCCGGGACCGGCGGGGAGGGGCGGCGGCGGCGGCTGCGGAGGACCCGGGGGCCGGCGGAGGCGCCGGGGGCTGCGGCTCGCCGGGCCGGCCGGCGCGCTCTCCACCGACTCCCGCGGCGCCCAGGACCTCTCGCCGCCCAGGCCTGAGCCGGTGCGCGCCGCTACCTGCCGCCGCCAGCGGACCGTGTCGCGTCGCGGGGCTGCGTCCCGACTGCGGAAAGTTCCTCTCGTCCTGGCGCGGCGTGTGCAGCCGAGGTCTGCGGCTTCCCCCGGAGCTGCGAGGTGTGGCCGTGTCTGCCAGTGGGCGTGTGTGTGTGCATGTGTGTGTGCATAACGGTACAACCCCAAGAAAATTTATTCTGCTTTGCAAACCGCAGTCTGAAGTCCTTCTCAGTGATGCAATGTATCCAGTTTTTCATAATGCACCCATTGACTCGCGAGTAGGGCTGTAAAATGGAAAGTCTCCCCGTGTATCCACGAGGATGGTAAATTGTTTCACCGCCACAAAGGCAGCTCGTTTGCGTTTCCTTATAAGCTCAGCTTCTCCTGCAACTCACTCTTGGCTGAGCAGGCACCCAGTCACACCAAGACTTGGAGGGTTTTAAAGCCAGATTGGATCCCTGGGAATACGACAAACCCCCTTGGGACACTGTCCTGAAGCCCCATTCTACTGCTCACCCAGGGTCCTGAAACTCCTCACAGTTTGGCAGTGAAAAGAAGATCCACTGAGGTGATTTTCTTTTTCCTTAATGACCCACCACTAACAAAGAGAAACAAAGAGGGAAAATTCATACATGTTGGAGAGAAGAGAGACAAGGATGAAGTGCAGGAGTGAAGGAAAACACATTTAGTGCGTAAAACAAAATTGCTAGGATACACGAATAAAGGATACTTGCTGTTGGACATAACATAGGAGAGCGAGTAAATGAATGTGAAGTTTTTTCTTTGTGGCTTTGATGGATGAGTACGAAGGGTGAATTGTGCCGCCGTACACTCATGGCCTCCAATCCCAACTTGCTCTCAGCTCAGTCCCACAGTCTTTTTACTACTTCTTACTAGTTGTACCAATACTACTCAGCCACTATTAACCACTATTAGTCACAATTGCCTTCTCAGTTCCTCAGAAGTACATCACCTCTTTTCTCAAACTCCCTCAGCATCCCTGTCTCTAACCAGCATCCCTACCAAGCCACTTCTTACCTGCAGGTGCCTGCCTGTTCACCACAGGGTCTTGGATCTCATCCCCTCTCTTCCTAGACCATGACTTCTCCCCATCATTTTCTCCACTTTCCATTGAATCTTCAACTGGTCTATCTCTATTAACTCCTTCTGTCAGGATAAAAACTTGGTTAGTCTTCTCTCATCCTTAAACATTTTTTTAATCCTGTGTCTTCTTCTAGCAATCCCTTCTCTTGGCCAAGCTCCTTGAAAGACGGGTCTACACTTGTCTTCTCCTCTTCTTCATCTCCCATCTTTCATTCCACAGTGCAATGTAGCTTCAGTGGTCTCCCCTGAGACTGTTCTTGCAAAACCCACAGATGTCCTCAGTATTGGTGAATTCAGTGAACTCTTCAGTTTTCTTTTTCCTGGACCTCTGTTATGTAATCTCCCTGCCTTGGTCTCCTCTGATATTACCTGTCTCAGAGCCAGGCCCCTTCTGTGAACCCTTCCTCTGTGTACTCCTCTTCCTGCTCCATGTGGTCTCCCAGGGTGATATCTTTAAAATCTGTGTTTCCTGTCCTAATCTCTTTTCTAATATTCATATTTTATATCCAACAAACTACCCCTGCCCCTCTGTCCTCCTTCAGGAACTCTCCCCACTCTCAAGGGATTCACAGTCTTGCAAGGCAGGCTGATTGTTAAACATCTGTTAGAGGTATCAGTACAGATATATGTACCAGCTATGATGGAGGGACAGAGAAAGACATGGTCATCTCTCCAGAGGAGGTGGAGATAGTGGAACCATCAGAAAGATTTCATAGAGAGCAGCTCCACGTTGTTCAGTGTTTTTTCTTTCCCTTTCTTGACCTATATCATTCATTTTTCAATACTAAAATCCTCACTCCTCAGCAAACCATGCTTAATATTTATTACTTATTCCTCTTCCTGCAAACAGAGGAGTTTAAAGCTAACTGTATTTCTGCTTTATTTTTCTTCTGCCTCCTTAAGTCAACATCTTGGGTCAACTTTTTTTTTTAAAAGAATGAAAAATGCCTAAAACTGTATTTGTACTGAGTTTTGTATGGTCTCTAATGACATTATAACAAAATTGGCTCCATAGAAGTCTCCTAAAATGATTGTGGTCTGGTCTGTAGATTTTTCAGCCATATAACTTGCAAAACACCTATGTAAAACTTCTAGCCAGTTTAGAATGCTCATTTAGTCACTGATAATTTTAAGGTCATGGCCAAGTGTGTAACAATAGAAGATCATGTTCAAGATGGAGGCGGGATGTGGGAAGGGAGGAGGGAAAGTGTGGAAAATATGAGTCCCTATCTCACTAACAGATTTGTTCCATAAGTTTGTTAGAAATCAGTGATGTGAATATTGAATGCGTCCCCTCTCATAGAACCAATGTTCTAGGACAGTTAACTTGCAAAAACTAATTTAAAAGTAAAAGTAGGCAATCCCCTCCCACTGTGGGAGCTTTTCTGTCCTCTCAATAAATTCTGCTTCCAAAAAAAAAAAGGAAAAGTCAATTATGTTTTTTAAATATCCATTGCATACACGGCTCTTTCCATGGATAACTGATTGAATGGGAAGTCAGAATGGTGCACACACATCTCTTTGTCTCCTCTGCTAGTAGACCATCCCAACAGTCCCATAAAGTTGGAAGTAAGCTCTTTTTCTCATATCCCCTCCCACACTTTCAGCACAATAACAATAAAGGATAACAATAAAGGATAGTCCTTCCTTCCTTCTAGAACAATAAAACCTCTTGAATTGTCACCCTCAGTGCAAATGTGGTGGGAGCAGGGCCTCTGAGATAGGCAGAGGACTTCTTGCAGGAAAGCTCACGGTGTCTGTGGCTCCGGCAGTCAAGAAGAGAAGGAAATAAACACGTTTGGGACACCTGTGACATTCTAGAAAGAGCAGTAGATGTTTGGAGTTTGAGACTACAGTGAGTCTGGGTAATGCTGGAGGTGGGGGTGGGGAACTTTGATGAAGGGAACTGAATGGAATCCTCATTTGAAGTGTGGAACTCTTGGATGAGAAAGCAAGTTCTCTAGATTTCTGATATGTAGGCTTGAGGACTCTGGGTCCTAGAAAGGGAATGGATATCAAGGGGTGAAAAGAATAGTGGCTAAGATGGGAAAAGCTAAAATTAAACTGCTTCAATGTCAAGTTTTGTCTGTGTTCTGGCTGCAGCCAAGAACTATATAATAGTCATGAACAGAAAATGTTTTTCAATCCCAAATTTATACAAAATTCAAACAAACTTCTCTATCTCTTTTAAGAAGAACAGATATATATATATATATCCCTTAGGTTGTATTCCCTTGTTTCTTCAAGCACTCGCTCAGTTCCTACTCTGTGTAGAAATGCATTAATAATTAAGATGTGTCATATGAAGTCATAAATATGGTAAACTGTTATATGTTTTATGATTGGAAAAGGAACATAAGAAAGGGGGTGGAGATAACTAGGAAATGTTTCATCGATGTCAAGTCTTTGAACTGGGTGTTGAAGACTAAGTCTGTATTAGGAAAAGGACAGTGGGCAGAGGGGAAACAGAAGTTGGAGTTCCAGGTAGAAGGAACTACAGAAACAAGGAAGAAACAGCATGACACACTTGAGAACTGCAATGAATAGGTATGGCTGGAAGGTAGGAGGGGAAGCAGGAAGAGGGAAAGCCGAGAAGTTCTATGACTGTATATATAACCATTTCTTTAAAATGGGCAAAGGACTTGATTAGATAATTCTTCAAATGTCTTCTAATGGCCACAAGTACATGCAAAGTTCCTCAGCATCACGAATCATTAGAGAAATGCAAATCAAAACTATGAGAGACCACCTTACACCCATAAGGATGGCTCCTATCAAAAAAGAAAAAAAGGAAACGAGTGTTGGCGAGGTTGTAGTAAAATTGGACATTTGCGCACTCTTGTTGAGAATGTAAAATGGTTACAGATGCTGTGGAAAACACTATGATACTTCCTCAAGATATTAAAAGTAGAATTGCCATATGATCCAGCGATCCCCCTTCTGGGTATATACCCAAAGAAACTGAATGCAAGGTCTCAAAGAGATATTTGTACACCCATGTTCATGGCAGCATTATGCACAATAACTAAAACATGTAGCAACCCATGCCATTTGACTGATGAATGGATAAACCAAATGTGGTATATACATACAATTTAATATTGTTTAGTCTTAAAAAGGAAGGAAATTTCAATATATGCTACAATATGTCAACCTTATAGCCATTATGCTAAGTGAAATAAGCCATTCACAAAAAGACGAATACTATATGATCAACTTATATGAAGTATTTGGAATAGTCAAAATTATAGAGACAGAAAGTAGAATGATGGTTTTCAGGGTAGGAATGGGAGAAATGGGGAGTTATTATTTAATAAGGATAGAGTTTCAGTTCTAAAAGATAAAAGAATTATGAAGATGGATATCGGTAATGGTTGCTCAACATTATGAGTGATTTAATACCACTGAGCAGTCAACAACGGTCAAGATGGTACATTTTATATGTGTGTTATCACAATAAAACCCTGGGGAAGATCAACCAATGCAATTTGCCATATTAACAGACTTTAAAAAATCATATGATCATCTCAAGAAATGCAGAAGAGCATTTTATAAATTCAGTATGCAATTCTCATAAAAATTTTCAGCAGTATAGGAATGATAGGGAACTTTCTCAAGCTGGTAAAGGGTATCTACAAAAAGCCTAGAGCTAACATCACCCTTAGTGGTGAGAGACTAAAAGTGTACCTTCTAAGATCCGGAACAAGACAAGAATGCCATATGTCATCATTTCTGTTCAATGTTGTACTGGAGGTTTTAGACAGGGAGGAGAGGAAGGAAGAGAGGGAGAAAGGAAGGTCGGGAAATGGAGATGAGGAGAGAAGAATAGAAGAAACAGGGAAGGACATTTATAACAAGGTAAGTAAGAGATATCTAGGCCAAAGGCTCTAAAGTTTAATGATTTATTAAAGTCTATTTTACTATAGGATAGCAAAAATATTGAAAATGGAAAAAAAGAAAAACCACTCACAATCCACTACGCCACCACAACCACTGTTATCATTTTGAGGGTTTTTTTTTGAGTCAGAGTCTCACTCTATTACCCAGGCTGGAGTACATTGGCACCATCAAGGTTTACCACCGCCTCAACCCCCTGCCTGGGCTCAGGTGATCCTTCAGCCTCAGCCTCTCTAGTAGCTGGGACTGCAAGCACGCATCACGATGCCTGGCTAATTTTTTTTTTTTTTTGTAGAGACGAGGTCTCCCTATGTTGCTCAGGCTGGCCTCAAACTCCTGGCATCAAGCAATCCACCCTGCTTGGCTTCCCAAATTGCGGGATTAAAGATGTGAGCCACCACACACAGCATTTTGGAGTAATTTTGATATGGCATTTTTAATTTGCATATTTTCAATGCGAATTTGTACTCAGTTGTCCTCAGTGAGATTCAATATCCATGTTGATAGCAGATATTGAAAAAGTATCTAGAGATAGAGATGGGATATTTTTGGGGTCATAAAATGCTTTCAATGTGTTTTCATATTTACAAAGCCAGGTATTATTTAGGGCTGCATATATGTATCTGTGTATTTACAGACATTGTCAACTTAATGTTCCTTTGTACTCTAGATCTTAGGAAATTTTTAATAAAAGTATTTAATAAATGTGAATATGTATAATAAGCTAATATACTAATTTAAATACTAGTAATGAAATGAATGTCCATATATCCAGCACCACCCTCAAGAATCAGAACATGATCATTAACTTTGAGGCCCTCTGTGGGTTGCTTCCTGACACAATGATTTGCTTTGCTCCTCAGAGATTAGCATTAGGTTGAATTTTGTGTTAATCAGTCTCTTAATTTTGTTTAGAACTTTACCTCCTGTGATGGTTAATTTTACATGTCAGTTTGGCTAGACTAGGTTATCTAGTTGCTCGGTCAAATCAGTCTAGATGTTCTGTGAGGGATTTTTCAGATGTGATTAACATTTAAATCAGTAGACTTTGAGTAAAGCAAATTACCCTTCATTATGTGGGTTGTCATCCAATCCAAGGACTACCTTAAAAGAAAAGAATGGGATCCTCTGTGAAGAAAGGAATTCTGCCTCCAGACTGCCCTTGGACACACGACTGCAATGTCAACTCTTTCATAGGTCTCCAGGCTGCCCTGCAAATTTTGGATTTTCCAGTCCCCTGCAATCACAGGAACCAATTCCTTAAAATCGCTCTCTCTCTTTCCAGCTAAATAGATGATAGATATATAGGTGTGTGCATATGTGTGTGTGTGTGTGTGTGTGTGTGTGTGTGTGTATGTGTCCTATCTAAATTATTTTCTCTATGATGGAAATTCCTCTTAAAAACTCATGCATATGAATAGTAAAATATCACCTTTCTAAATATTTAACTAAAAGTTAAGCATTCCATCCAGTTTTGAAACACAGTGCATGAGGAATTATATGTTTTGTGTACAAAAAAAGGAATACAATATATGAACATCCTTACAATCAATGAATGAAAAGCTGACCCAGAATACCAGCCTACGCATTTCAATTTGGGATCATTGTCTTATACAACACTGTATAAGAAAATGTTTTCTTTTTCTTCTCTCCTCCTCCTCCTTCAACACCTCAACAACACACTAAAGATTCACATCACAATTCAAAGCTCGTTTTTCCTCTTCAGACTCTTACTGAATTAATATGTCTCTGCCTAGACATTACAGACTTTTTTTTAAAGGAATAAAATGGTCTGGCTCAGGATATCAAATTGGGAAATCAGTTCAGCAAGTGCTAGATTACACT
This sequence comes from Tarsius wallacei, assembly GCA_963574415.1. Lineage (NCBI taxonomy): Eukaryota > Metazoa > Chordata > Mammalia > Primates > Tarsiidae > Tarsius > Tarsius wallacei. Next base: position 11,306 of record CAUYQG010089786.1, read on the forward strand.
GAATTTGGTTAAATCCAGTATACTCAGGGGGGAGTTTTATTCATTGTTTCTTACCCAGGCTTTATTTGAACCACTTTGGTTTTCTAATAGAGTGAACTAGTAAAGCATTTAAAAAAGGAGAAATCCTCCAGCCTACCAGACACTGAAATCCTCCCCTGTTCTCTAGTGGATTTTATTATAGATTGCTATGATAGCCAGTTGGATTCTATTCTTTCAATACTAGATTGTCTGAGTGTTCCCAAATCCTTTATGTTCATTCTTAACCTTTTCCAAACACCAAGACCTATTTAAAAGTTTTCATTGCTCAATAGAGAAGCTGAAAGACACACCATTTTCATTCTTCAACTCTTTTAAATGACAATGAAAGTTGAAGCATTTAATATTCATGCTTGAATGTGTTGTGCTTTTTCTAAGCAGTAGTATTTAACACATTTGCCTAAGGATGGCATTCACCTGTTTCATTTTTGGTTTATGGTTCTTTTTTCATTCTTCTAGGTTTCCTTAACTCTTCCCCCCTTGTTTTCTTAAGCTAAAACTGAAAATCTTCCCCTGAAAGTGTTTGAGCCTTGTTCATATAGTACCTAATCCCATTAGATATCTTTTCTGATTTATAAAAATTTCCCTCAAATTAGTAACATAGCGCTCTTAATGCTTCTATACATAACTTATGATATGAACTGCTTTGGATCTTTAGGGGACAGAGAGAAAGATGTATTCACTTCCAATCACTTGAATCAGTGTCAGTTTTTAGTGTTTCAATGGGCCTACTAATTCCAGTGCCATTTGCTTCTTTGGGGCTTAGTGAAGGCAAAGGTTAATTACTTTATTCAAATGCAGTATATTCTAGGGGAACATATGAATCTTCATGTGTGGCTTTATATCTTATTCAAGAATAGATGTGCTTCTTTTCTCTGTATACAATGTATTGTGTTTCTTTTGGTGCATTCAGGCTTTTTCTCTTTGACTTTCAACAGTTTGATCACAAGGTGGACTTCTTTGTGTTTATTTTAGTTGGTGTTTATTTAGCATTTTGTATATGCACATTTGTCTTTCATCAAATTTGAGGAAACTTTGGCCGTTATTTTGTCAAAGTTTTTTTCCTGCCCCATTCTCTTTTTTTCCCTCCGTCTGTTATTCCATTTACATGTATGTTAGGTTGCTTGATACCATGTAACAAATCTCTGCAGCTCAGTTCAGTTTTTTAAAAGTCATTTTTCTATTTGTTATTCATTCTGGATGATTTCTATTGCTCTATCTTCAAGTTCACCTACTTTTTCCTCTGTAATATTCTTTTGACTGTTAAATTCACACAGTGACTTTTTTATTTCTGAAATTATAAATTTTCAATTTCAGAATTTTCATTGGTTTTTAAATATTTTCTGTTTTCTCTGCTGAGATTTTCACTCATTGAAAACATGTGCCAGGTATGGTGGCTCATGCCTATAATCCCATCACTTTTGGAGGCCAAGGTGAGAAGATGGCCTGAGCTCACGTTCCCGAGACCAGCCTGGGCAACTTGGGGAGCCTTCACCTCTACAATAAATAAAATTTAGAAAAAGAAAGAAAACATGTTTTATTTAATTGAGGATAGTTATAATAGTCACTTTAAGATTCTTATGTCAGTTTCAACATCTGATTCTTCTCAGGATTGGACTCTAGAGAATATGACCCATTTTCTTGATTTTCGTATGTTAGATAACTTTGGGTAGTATCCTGGACTTTATGAGTGCTAAGTTGTAGAAAGTCTGGACTCTGTTATTTTTCTCTGATGAGTACCATTTCCTTTGTATTAGTAGGTAATTTTCTTGGCTGGATTTGAACTGCAAACTTTATCCCTTGGAGGGCAGCTCTGGTCTCAGTTCAGATCTTTAGTTTTCTTTTCTTTTCTTTAGTTGTAGTCTCACTCTGTTGCCAGGACTGGAGTGCAGTGGAACGCTCCCCGCCACCTCAGCCTCGACCTGCTGGGCCCCAGCAATCCTTCCACCTCAGCCTTCAAAGTAGCCAGAACTACAGGCGCACGCTACCACGCCCAGCTAATTTCTGATTTATTGTAGAGATAAGGGCTCGCCAAGTTGCCCAGGTGGGTCTCGAACCCGCGGGCTCAGGCAATCCACGCTCCTCGACCTTCCAAAGTGCTGGGATTACAGGCTGAGCCACCAAGCCCGGCCAGATCTTTAGTTTTCAGCTGAGTTGCTATGACTCTGTTTTGGGTGGGTCCAGGATCTGTCAGAGATGGGAGTTTGGAGATCCACTCTCTGACTCCTTCCTTGGGATTTCCTAGTCGCTTCAGCAGCGGAAGTTTTCTAGCTTCACTTTTCTGGTCCCCCAGGTAAGAAAAATTGATGAATTTTCCACATGCCCCCTTGCTGCTGCTGACAACACTTAGCCTCAAGCTAAATGGCAAAGAGAGGGGAATTTTCTTTAGAGTTCTTCATATCCAAGCAAGCTTACCCTTCCTTCCAGTCTGCTGTTTACAGTCCAGTACATTCAAGTAGTTGTTTTTGTATTATGTTTTAGTACTTTTCTGCTAGGAAATGGTCCAATTAGGTCTTAGTCTATCATGTCTGGAAGTAGAAGTTCTGTTCTGTCTGGGACTTTGAATTTTGAGAGAGTCATTTCTTGCCCCGGGTTAATGCCTCCTAACCTGTTCCTCCTCGTACCCTTGTCCCCAAGTCTATTATCAACACATCAGTCAGAGTGATCCTATTAAAACGTAATAGGAGCCTCCAATGGCTCCCCATCTCACTCATAGTACATTTAAAAATGCTTAAAATGTCCTACTCTGCCTGTCTGGAACTCCTTGTCCTTGGCTTCCAGGTCACATGCTTATGCTGGATTGTAACTTACCTTTCTGAATACTCATTAAACAACTCGTGTTTCCTCTAATCCTGAGCGGTAGGTCCACCCTCAAACTATGGTTTTACTTTAGACTTCTACGACAGGGAACTGAATGAGGCTTTTTCTGTTCCCAGGAATCAGAGACCAGGACCCCACTGCTGAAGGCAAAGAGGACTCATGTATCCCTCACTTTTTAAAGAGAGCTACAAGCAGCACTGACTTAAGGAGAGGTAAAGGCTTCTGTGCTCAGACTACTCGAAATTTTTCACGCTAGAATCCCCCCAGATGTGAATAAATACAGAGCAAACGAGAACGTTTGCGCAGCTTCTGGCCCCCCTTGTCAGGGGACGGGGCTTTCTTCCCAGTTCTGAGCTCTCCCACGTGGGCGCGGAGAGCTGCTAGGAAGCGGAACCCGGGCGAGTGCGCCCCTGCTTCTGGCCGGGCGCGTGTCCTGGTGCACCGCGGGCGCGCCGCACCAGCCGGCATGGAGGAGCGGGGCGATTCCGAACCGACACCCGGCTGCAGCGGTCTGGGCCCAGGCGGCGATCGCGGCGGCGGCGGTGGGGGGGCTCACTCGTGGTCTCCTGAGGACGCTTGGATGGGCACCCACCCTAAGGTCAGGAGGCGCGACAGGAGGAGGGCGCCAGTCCGGGTCCCCAACCCAGGCGGAACTCTCCGGCCGCGCTCCCTGTTCGACCGGCGGGATGACTGAGCATGCGCGCCACCCTCACCTTTGGGGCCTGGTGTGCACGACTGCCACCCGCGGGCAGTATCGATCGTGTTTTTGTTTACACGCGTTAACTATCGCTCTGACACCCTCCCCACTCCCCACCAAAGCCATTCTTCAACCGAGGACGAGATATTAAACCCCGCCCCTCTCAAGCCGGAGAGTCTTAATAAGCACTCCACTGATGTCTGAGTTTCGCTGTCTGGATAGAGCTCCTTTCGGGGATGAATTTACTTAATCCTCACAGTCTGTGGGTCGTGGATAAGGTCTGGGAGTCCATAATGATAAAAGATTTATGCAGCCACTTTTACTCTTCTTAGCCTTGGGCTGAATGTGCATTTTGATTTTGCACAGGTTGAGATTCCTAATTTTTCAGATTTCTGGGAAATTCTGATTAAGTTCTTGCCCAAAGTAGAGCTACTTATACTGTGAGTGTATTTTTCCATGTTGGCAGCATGTGAGATAAAGGTAGTCCCTTGCTTGCTTATGCTTGGGAAATTGCAACCTTGTACCAGTAAGTCTCAAGCAGTAAATGAACAAATAGGTTTTTTTGTAGGCATCACAGCAGTTGGTCTGGTACTTAAGTAGAATTGCACTCTTCTGCTTGGGAACACTAACTCATGGATAATCATCCAAAAACAATCAAGATAAGGAAAATTTTGAAGGTGTAAACTTGAACAGTTTTATTCTCCTGCTCTGTCCCCTTTGTTCTCTCAAAAAGGTGAGAAAAAGAAATAATAGCATGGAAATATTACTCATTGCCATAAAAAGAAAAACAATAGCATAGAGAGGCAGCATGGTGATTAAGAGAATAAACTCAAAGTCAGACTACATGCATTTGAATCTTTGGTCTGTCACTTGCCAGTTTTGTGATCTGGGGCAAGTTTTTTGATCTCATTCTGCCTCAGTTTCCTTATCTGGAAAGTGAGGATATTATTAGTCCACAATATTCTACTTCATAGGGTTATTACATAATTAAATCAGTTAATATTTGTAGGGCATTTCATATATGGAAAACACTATATAAATATTTAATAATTGAAAACGTTATCTAGATTTGGTATTGCCATTCAGACAGTTTACATACTTGTAGACTTTTTTCTTTTTTAAGTAATACCCTGACAATCAAATCTTCCCTTTTGATTTTTCTTCCTGAAGGCCCAAATTGATATAAAAGGAAGAAAAGAAATATTAGTAGGTGTTTGTTTTTCCAGTTCCACCTTTTTGTTATTCAATTTGAAAATTACTTAGTTTCAGCCAGTAAAATGGTGTCAGATTTATCATCCTCAAACAGTACTTGTATTATTATTCTCCTGCTTAGAAATCTTCAGTCTTTCTTTATGGATAAAATTCACACCTGTAGTTGGGCCACCAAGACCTTGTAACCTGGCCTGAAATTGCATTTTCAGTGTCGTTTTCAAATACATTAGAAGTGGACCGCTAATAAAACCCTACTCACCTGTGCCTGTACACTTATGGGGAGGCTGATGGGAGAATGTGGCTTCAGACTAGCTCTCACACATGTCTGCCAAAACCTCATGCCTGCATTATCGCTGCTTATCCACCTAGTCAATGGCATAGCCAGGCAGTCTCAGGTTTCCCCTGCAGACATAGGGTTCTGAAAAATGCTCCCTTCATGTTGACCACAAAGTCTGAAAGGAGCCGCTACAACAATTAAATAATTCCCAACTCTTGCATGAGAGTTTAAAGAGAAGCTAGTAGTGGTGTACTAGCAAACTCTTTCCACATGCAGATTATAGGCGAGGGAAATAGAGGCTCCCCACCAACATGTCTCAACAAAATTCCTATTTAAAAGTTCTCTGCTCCTGATGGGCACAGTGGCTCACACCTGTAATCCCAATGCTATGGGAAACTGAGATAAGCAAATTGTTTGAAGTTAGGAGTTCGAGACCAGTCTGGGCAGCATAGGGAGACCCCATCTCTATGAAAAATAAAGTATTAGCCATATGTGGTGGCATGACCTTATAGTCCCGGCAACTTGGGAGGATCACTTGAGCCCAAGAATTCGAGGCTACAGTGAGCGATCATACCACTGCACTCTAACCTGGGTGACAGAGTGAGACCCTGTCTCTTTAAAAAAAAAATTTATTTATTTATTTATTTATTTTTACTCCTGACAAGTAGGCTTCTTTATAGGCCTTTGAATATGTGTGGCTGAATATCTGTGGCTTAGTTCCACCTTTGTGTGATTACCTGAATTTTATTTCCACTTCTCCATTTACTCAACTCATGATGTTCTTCAGAGTTCAACTTGCATCCCACCTCTGCCATAAAGCATTCAACAGCCCTCTGAGTAGAGCTCCTCTGACCCAGTTGCATCATGTTTTTCAAAAGTCCGTTCACATAGTTTTCACTTACTGTCATACATTGTTATATGCCTATCAATTTTAAGTATGCCCGTGTTTAAGAATTGCAAGTTCTTTAGAGACAGAGATCAGATCTTATATTGCCTTTGAACTTCTACTATACCTAGAAGAGAGCTTTATGTATTCTATATATTTAATGCATACTTGCTGGTTGAAAGAAAATATTAAGACATTCCTCCTTCTCTATTTGACAATTGCATTTTGATTTTCAGTATTTAGAAATGATGGAATTAGATATAGGAGATGCCACCCAAGTTTATATAGCCTTCTTGGTTTACCTGGACCTCATGGAGAGTAAGTTGCTTATGTTGTTTTGCTATTGGGCCTGTGGGGGTGGGGGGTGGGGCGTTTGAGGAGCTGGATTGGGATATTGCATTGCTGACATCATAATAAGGAATCAGTCATATACTTCCTACTAATTTTATTAATTGTATGATTTCTTTATTTATTTAACTTGGAAATGACTGGGTAACAGCAACTACTAGAAAGTAAAGAGAAGAGGTAGTTTTATGAGTGATGTTTGTTCAGCTGAGTATTAGGTAGCAGTTTGGAGTTTTTCTCTTTTGTTTTTGATAAACATTATTGTCCATTCAGTGATGCTCTTTCAGGTAAAAGTTGGCATGAAGTAAACTGTGTGGGATTGCCAGAACTCCAGCTCATCTGCCTTGTCGGTACTGAGATAGAAGGGGAGGGGTTACAGACTGTGGTGCCTACCCCCATCACTGCCTCCCTCAGCCATAACAGGTGAGCAGGTGATTTGCGTCTAAGTTTCTGATTAAGTGGTAGGAATCATTAAATTAAAGGTAGTAATATGATATTTTTAAAAAGGAATTTAGGGTACAGGGGTTGCAGCTTTACTCTTGTTATTTGAAGAAAAAGTTAAATATGAGGGTTTAACAAATAGTTACTTAGCACCTACTCTACCTTTTCAGAGAAAGTACATATGATAGAAATACTAGCCTTAAGGAAATAGGAAATATTTATATTCTTGGTAAGAAAGCAAGACCATTAAATTTGAAACAACAGATCTTGCAAGATACACCATGTAATACAAATCATACTTGCTATAGGAGTTGGTAAAGAGCATGGTTAACTTGCAAGCTGAAATCAAAGGAAACTCCATGTATCTTGTGGGGCCTTTTAAAAAATATATTTTTAATTTTTAAAAAATTTTAAATATGTTGGGTACAATTCAGGGTTATTTATACAAATGTTCATTATGCAGGTACCCTTGTTGATGAGGTGTCTCCCCCTCTGCAGTTTCCCATTGCTGCCAATCCTGTCCCTGCCCTCCCATGGCAGTTTCCCACTACTGCCAATCCCTTTCTTATAGTATTACAGTAGTTGTTCAAGGTCTGCTTATGAGTGAGAACCTGTGATACTCAGTTCTTTTTTTCTGTGATAGATCACTCAGTATTATAGCCTCTAAGTCCATCCAAGTTGCTGCCAAGTTCATAATTTTGTCCTTCTTCATGTCTGCATAATATTCCATCATGTATATGTACCACTTTTTTTTTTAATCCAGTCCTCTTTTGATGGGTAACACGGTTAGTTCCATGTTTTTGCTATTGTGAATAATGCTGCAATAAACATGCATGTGCAGGTATCTTTTTCATAGAGTGATTTGAGTGCTTCCGGGTATATTCCCAGAAGGGGGGTTGCTGGGTCATGTGGGAGGTTGATTTTT
>CAUYQG010089787.1:0-11146 GCA_963574415.1 Tarsius wallacei
ACCACGCCCAGCTGATTTTTGATTTATTGTAGAGATGAGGTCTCGCCAAGTTGCCCAGGCAGGTCTCGAACCCGCAGGCTCAGGCAATCCACTCACCTCAGCCTCCCAAGGCATGGGATTACAGGCTGAGCCACCGAGCCCAGCTAAAATTATTCTAGTAGGTGTTTTACCAGTTCATCTTATAGATGCCTTTCAGGTTCCTGCTTTATGGAGGCCAACTTTGTTTCCCACTTGCAAGGTAATGTACAGGAAGATACGAGGACCTCCAGATCTCTCCTGTCTCTCCTAAATCCTCCCTACCTTTTTAAAGTTACAAGAACTTTCCTGTGGTGAGTAGTTCTTAACCTCGGAATCACTTGGGTGCTTTTATAAAAGTATCAGTGGGTGTTCAGGCTGTGGTTTGGGGACTGACATCAGAATCTCTGGGGGTGGTGCCCGGACAATGAGATTTTTTTTTTTTTTAAGCATCCATATCGGTTCAACTGGGAACTGAGAACCCTTGACCTGGGCCCTTCAGAGCACCAGGATAGACCAGACCACAGGCTCTGAGCATAATCCAGTGGTAACATGGGCCTAACAGTAGGATCTTTGCTCCTGGGGAGAGTCTGAGGTTTTTGATTTGCCATTCTTTCTTAGTAAAAGGAGTCAATATAATCAATCATCTTGATAATAGCATGTCTGTCTACTCTTTCATTATGAATTTTCTTCTTCCCTTAAGGATAGCTTCAAACATTACCTACTTACATGACCTCTCAATTTCTCTTTTCTAATATTAATATTTTTAAAGCAAGATGACTAGTTGATCTTATTTTTTTAAATCTATAGTGAAGTAACTTGTCTTATCAAGCAGAAGTAGCTAACACTCCCTAAGACAGCATACAATGTTTGTGACACGTGGGATGAAAGTCATGAAGCCACAATTGAGGATGCACACTCTGTGTGACAAGTAAGTTCCATCATGGCTAATCAGCAAGTAATCTGGTTTGTGTTTATTTGCAACCCAAGCAGAAAATATCTTGCAACTGCCTAACTGGGACTAAAGTTTGAAATGTTTCAAATTTTATATGAGCAGCATTCTCAACTACAATGCTTCTGAACTCATGGGAGCTAAGCATTCTAGAAAGAATAATTAAATTTCTAATTTTAATTCCCGTAGAGTTATTAAATGCATTTAACAAACATGAATGGAGAGCCTGTTCTGAACACGGCGCCTCCCAGAAGTAATAAGGAATAACGCCCAAGCTTCTGCTCAAGGGCTTAGGAGTCAAAGGGAAGAACGGGCTCCACACACCGCACTTCTCACTATAAACATGTTCAAATGCTCAGTATTCTCCTCAGCCATAGCAATGGAGACAAATAAGTTTAAGAGACACCGAATTTTTCCTACCTGTTCTTCTTCTTTCCCTCTTGATTAGTCAGCACTTTGGGAGAACTAGGGAATTAATTTTGCATAGAATCATGGAGTTGAATGGGATATCAGAGTAGACAGATACATTTCTTCACTTTTTTTTTTTTTTTTTTTGAGCTGGAGTCTCACTCGGTCGCCCAGACGAGTGCAGTGGCCGCTCCCGGCCACCGCACCTCAACCCGCTGGGCTCCGGTGATCCTTCCGCCTCAGCCTTCCAAGTAGCCGGAACTACAGGCGTGCTACCACTCCTGGCTAATTTTTGATTTATTGTAGAGATGAGGTTTCGCCAAGTTGCCCAGGCGGGTCTCGAACCCACGGGCTCAGGCAATCCATTCACCTCGGCCTCCCAAAGCGCTGGGATTTCAGGCTGAGCTACCAAGCCCAGCTAAGTTTATTTTTAAATACCGTATTATTTTTGATGCCATTACAAATGAATTTTTAAAATTGTTCTTTAGACTTTTTCATAACTATGTTTTATAACTAAGAGAATATTTCTTGAAAAACATTTCATATGCACCTAAAACAAAGTTACATACCTCTGTTGTTTGATAAATGTTATTCAGGTCAATTTGGTTATTAGTTTTTTAAACTCTTCTATACCTTTGCTGATATTTTGCCTGTTAGTCTATAAATTATTGAGAGAGAAAAATGTTGAAATCCAACTGTAGTTGATGATTTGCAGTTCCATCAATTTTTATGTCCTGCATTTTGAAACACAATGGAATATTGCACAGACATAAAGAAAGACAAAATTATGAACTTTGCAACAACTTGAATAGACTTAGAGTCTATAATACTGAGTGATCTTTCACAGAAACAATGAAATGAGTACCACATGTTCTCATTCATAAGCAGACATTGAACAATTACCATAATACTATAAGAAAGAGATTGGCAGTCGTGGGAAACTGCCAGGGGAGGGGATACAACTGATCAACAAAGGTACCTGCGTAAAGAACATTTGTACACATAACCCTTAATTGTACGCCACATCTTTAAAATACAAAATTTTAAATAAAGAAAAATAATAAAACAAGGTAAAACAAAGATAAATTCAACTATAAATATTAATTCAAGCCCAGAGAATTCCATAACATTTATACCATGACTATCCTAGTCAAATAATAATTTTTCTACTCTCTCTGCCTCATAAATTCCCTCTCCTTTTCTTAAACCCTGAAAAAACACAAATTAGAGTTAGCAATGTGGATGAGAGAGAATATAAAATAATAAGTTTGGAAAAGAAAAAAGTCTCTCGATAGATAGATAGATAGGTATAAAACTGCATGCATGTTTTTCCAAAGACCAAGTTGAGGTAAGAGGAAAAGCTTTACCATTAAATAAAGTTTGTGAGCTTTAATTATTCATTTGGACTGGTATTATTAACTACTGACCTGAGACAACTTTCATGATAGAATTTGACTGAAAGAATTTATATTATCTAATATAAAATATATGATTTAATACCAATTTTGTTTGAACAACTTGGATTAACATCCATAGACCCCATAGAACTTTCTCTGATACATCTAAAATATCAAAACTGGGTTTACTTGTACTATGGAAGACAAAAATGACATTGTTTATGATCTCCTCTCACAATACTGCTTATTTAACTAAGACTTTCTTTTATTATATTATATAATTTTGACTTTAGCTTTTTTTCACTCTACCTTTGTCTAACCTATCAGTTTTATCTAATTCTACAAAACTGCGTTCTTCTCATATTTGGAAAACCTTTTACTATCAATGAGATGACAATTCAAATTCTGTTTTTTATTGGTTTTTCTTGTAAGGCAATTAGCAAGGATATTGACTGAGGAGCTTTGTTACTGCCCCAAAAAAGAATACTACCAGGGTTCTTATCAAGGAGTTTTAAAGAACTCTCAAAGAAGCATTCTTCCTTCTACACTTTTGCCACCTTATTCTTCAGTTGTTAAAAAATATTGAATTTAGCTATATAAGCATCATGCTAATTACATTTATTTATGCAAGCTGATTAGTACTGTGCCTAATTACCATGAAGCACAATAAGGATTAGTCATATTATTGAATATGCTAGATAATTTTACTATAAATTTTATTTGATTAAAACCCTAAGTCCTACTCAAATGTGCTCAGATATCCTATTACATTGCTCAAGAAACACAGCCAACTACTCACAATTCAAAAAATAAAGTTCATGGTGTCCTTCTTTTTATCATCTCCTGGTATCCTGTCATTCTGAAATTATCTTAATAACATGACCATTTATTTATATAGATGTAGTATAGTTGGGGGATGTGTAGGTAAAGGTCCTCTTTGAGCTTTTCTGATCCACACTTTTTTTCTAGGTTGTGGAATTTCCCAAGAGCATATGATAACCCCACCTTATCTTCATTCAGGGAGAGCTGAGAGAATTTTCATCTTTACCCATGGCTTTATGTTCCACTTATACGATATATATTGTAATTCATATCTCTTGTCTAGACCTCTTATATTAGTCAATACTCACCAGAGAAACAGAACCAATAAAATACAGATATATACAGACATATAAGGGGGGATTTATTACAGGAATTGGCTGAGGCAATTAATTATAGAATCTGAGAAGTTTCATGAAACGCTGTCTGCCAGCTGGAGAACCAGAAAGGTTGATGACATAATTCAGTCTAAGTCTTACAGAAGTCAGTGGTGTAACTCTTAGTCTGAGGCCAAAGGACTTGGAACCAAAGAATCCCCTGATGTAATTCCTGGAATCTGAAGGCCTGAGAACATGAAGCGGTCATGTTTGAGGGCAGAAGATGGATGTCCTAGCTCCCTAAGAGAGTGGATTCACTCTGCCTCCACTTTTTTCTTACATGGTCAATGGATCAAATGATGCTAGCCTACATTGCTGAGGGATGATCTTCTTTACTTGGTCTATGAATTAAATGCAGAAATTTTCTCGCAGACACACCCAGAAATAATATTCTACAAGCTATCTGGGTATCTCTTGAAACTGTTAAATTGACACCTAAAATTAACCATCCCCTGCTTTCCTTCTCTCCTATGTTTTGTCTTAATTAATTAATATTTCCATTTTAAAAACAACAACCACTTACAAAGTAATATGCCCAAATTTGGATTTGTAATGTTCTACATGAACATTACAAATTACATAGTTGCCATTATCTCATTAAATGATACCACTTATTTCCCAAATTTTGATTATTATACAGTACCTTCTGTGTAAAAGGCATTGCATTAAGTGCTAAATGATAGCTGTTAACTAAACAAAATCTTGCCTTTTGATGCTTATATATTCATATACCCGGTGCTCAATTCATAAAACTAGGAGTCTCTTGAGACATCTCTTTCCTGTAAACTCTGTAGACTTAACCTCCCAACTTAACCAGCAAATTAATTTACTTCCCTTGTTCGCCACTGCTGCTACAATTATTCAAGACCCCATCTCACACTTTTTAACATTTCCCATTTCATTTACATGAAATTTTCTGCCTTGAGATTTATGATCCAGCAAAATTTAGCCCTACAAAAGGGGGAAAAGACAGAAGAAGAAAGAAAGGAAAAATGCAATGAAACATTTTATCTTTCTTTCCTAGATATCTTTTTAATCATGTATTTTTCTTGTTTTTTCTTGCATTCATGATATTATACCATGATATGGGTTTCCCCTACTTTTTATTGAATTATTATTAACACACATTAAGTGCTGTAGTTAGGGTATAGATTAAACTCCTCCAAGTTATTTTTTTTTCCCCACATGAAAAATACCAGACATGAGACTTCCATAGCTGCTAACACAGCCCTGTCATCCTTGACATGGGGCATTGATTCTGAATTCATGGTGGCCGTTTCATAGTTGCCTTTCCAGTAGGAAGGAAGAAAAGAAAGTGAGGAGAAAAAAGTGTTTTATTTTTAAGTGAAAGCACCTTGAATTCATATAAAGATCTCATTGACATGAACTTAGTCATATAGCTCTATCAAGCTACAAAAAGATACTGGAAAATGAAGCTTTAGCTGGACATCTATTTTGCAGCTAAAACATGTTGAAAAAATAGTTCAATGTACCATTATTAGAAGGAGAATGAGACAACAAATACTTGGAGCAAATCAGTTAACTCTTTTGCAAATTTTACTTGGTAAAAATGTAAATGATCTGTCTTTTCTTTCATCTTTTTCTGTCTTAAATATAAAGCTTATTATATTAATCAGGAAATGCATGACTAAATTAATATTTCAGAAAGGACCTCTCTCACTCAAATTTTTAATCTAGTGAAACATAGATTTGAAAGTATAGAACATTATAGATTCTAAAAATAGTAGTTTATTTATAAAATTTAGGTGCTATATAAAATATTGCCATTGAATTGGCACAAATTATATATTTAAAAAATAATTGCTAAGATTTTTTTCATTCAATATAATTCCTCATTATTAAAATGAGTCATGTTGATTTCCAAATAAAAATGATAATAGGAAGCCAAGTTGTATATTCTCAATATTAACATGTATACTTAATTCAAATATCAAAAAATAAATAAATGAAATAAGTCTTCAATATTGTTAGACAAGCAAATAAAAAATGTCTCATCTTCATGCCATAAACCTTAAAATGCAAAAGTCTAAGGAAAAGAAAAGAAAGATTCTAACACACAGTAGTGAAAACTTTAATCTAACTATCACATACCAGAACTAGAATTAAAGAAATAGTATCGTGAAAACTGTCACTACATTTTTCCAAATTCTGATATAAAAGAATGAATTGGTTGAATAAGCAAGGTAGTAGTAGAATAAAAACTGCAGCAGTCTCATAAGTAAAATGGAGGAGGCGAACAAATAGAAATAATTTCATTCTATATTAGAAGAATAATCCTATACCTGAAAGTATCTCTCTATGGTATCAAAACAGTTCCTTTTTAAGCTCCAGTTGAGTTGTTTCTCTATATTTATAGCTTTGATTTAGAAGACAGTGTAAATCTTGACCTGAAGAAAAACAAGTCTCAAATAACATGGAAAGTGCAGGAAGAAAAAGCCATTTATACAACAAAGCCAACAGACAATTGGAATAGAACTCTCTATGGACATAATACAGACATGTAGCCCAAATGAAGCAAAAGTGTAAGACAACAATGAACGTTTTAAATAAAATGGAAAGAATATTTAAAGTTTAGTTGAGAAAATCTGGCATAGAAAAATATATAATTCAAGAAATAGGAAAAAACTTTCTAGCATTAACTTTTCTATACTATAGATGAAATTAATAGGATCATAAATTTTATAAAGAAGGGATAGCTAAAATACCACACATTCAGACAACAGAATGAAATTAAATTGCAAAACTGAAGGAACAAGTTGGAGACAAGAATATAAGCATCAAGTAAGATTAAATAAGAAACTAATGCAAATATAATAGACAATAGTGACATTTTATTTATTGATTTTTAAAAAGTCTTGAATTAATAACTGGAAGTCAGAAGGGAAAATGAAAAGACAGCACATAAATTCACAGAAAGTTACGTCTTATAAAAGACAGGCAAAACTATCAATAAAAAATAATTGAAATCCCCAATAGATAGAACAGAAAATGTAATGTACTTAACTAAATTACTGGGTGATGCTGTCTTGAAGTAAAGGATCATTATATAAGTAAACTAAAAAGACACAGAGAATTCCAGAAAAAAAATGATATAGCATGATTGACATTAATACATCTCCTTGTAAATTATTGACTTTAAAACATTAAGAGGCTCTTGAGTGACTCTTCAGCTCGGGCCCACTCCATTTTGTTTGTAGTTTACTATCCTTGTCGCTTTTGCTAAATAAACTACTCTTTGCTTTTACTCTAAAAAAAAAAATTGAGAAATATATACTCTGGTGTTCACATAAGGGGAGATATGACTCAATCAGCGAGGTCTTAGAATTGTCCACACGATAAAGCATAAAAAGTCTAGATACAGAGAAAATAGGTTGATAATCTTAAGAATTTTCATTTTTGATCAAAGAAGCTGAAATCCCTATTTGTATGCTTACCATTTTTACTAAGTATTTGTAGTTTGTTAGGAGAGAAGAGCAAAAAAATGGTTTGCATTGCTAAAAATTATGGAACTATATTAGAATATCTAACTGGATGAAAAAATGTTATCGCTTGCTACATTATTTAATTTTACTTTTAGTAAACACTTTATTTCTATATTACCTGTGTAATTAAAATTAATATAAACTACTTATACCTTTAATCTAAATCAAGCAACCAAGTTGAGAATTTTGAAAAGTGGAATGAAGAATCAATGTGATTATGCTTTTTACTCCTTTCAAATTTGTGAGAGTACTCTGCATAGAGCTTTCATTTTATATCTTGACATCTTTATAGCTTGATAACTAATTAAAGAAGTAGTTGCTACGATATAATATGGCAGACGTTCTCCTCACAGACCTAATTTTTCCATGTTTATTATTGCACCTTAATTTTAAAATCCTATTATCTATAAGATAATTCATTAAATACTAGTTTAATGAGCATTCTGTTTGGTTGCCTTGAAAACAATGGTGGGACTACGTGATGAATTATGCCATCAGCAATCTGGCTCCATGTTTGAGTGGAACCTGGTGTCTGCTCCATGCTTCATTCCCTTTACAGATGTCCAGCACTTCTATCTTAAGGGTATATAAAGTGTTACCTAGATTTAGCTCAGAAGCTCTTTCAGGTTGTTTCTTCTGCTATGTTTGTGTTTTGCCCATTTATTCTTCATATTTTAGTGTTTTATTCCTAGATTTGGCAAAATACTTCATATTCGAAATTACAAACTCTTAACTGCATATTAAGGATGTGAGTCCTTTACTTCTTAGCAGTCCTCATCATAAAAGGTGGATAGGATATGCTCTTTATCTTGTACTAAGACATAAGGAAGCACCTCCTCTGTTCGTCTGTTAAATTTTAAAAGTATATCAGAAGAGCTAAGTATGACACTGAAGTGGAAGCTCAACAATATGAATTAGACCAACAGAAAAAGAGGTCAGAAAGACTACAATGGACACTCACTTCAGCTGCCACAAAAGACATTCAATTTATGGCTACATGACAAATTACCATAATAGCTATTGGGACTTAATCTACTGATAAATATCTTAATTAATAAGAATTTCCTTGTAAACAGGGAAGAGCTGAGGCTTCCAATTAATGTCAGTCCGTATACTTTATAGCATCTGCTGTGATTTAATTGTATCCCTCCATTGTGTTGGAAACGCAATCAAAATTATAGTAGTATTGAGATGGGACCTTTAGGAGGTGTTAAGGCCATTATTATGGGAGTGACTTTGTTATTTTTTTTAAAAAGTAGGTTTCTTAATAAAAGAATAGTTTCTTCCCCCCAAGCCCCTTGACCTCTCTTTGCCCATTCATCATGGGACGATTCAGAAAGAAATTCCCCTCCAGACACTAGCCCTGCAATCCTGGCCTTCTCAGCCTCCTAAATTGTGAAACAATACATTTCTGTTTGTTATAAAATACTCAGTCTGTGTTAGTCTGTTATAGCAGCACAAAACAGGCTAAGAAGCCAAGAAAGGGAAAAATTGGTAGAACACATATTTTCAAAATACTTCACTGAAAACATTTGGAGTGCCATAATGTAAAAAACAGTTAACAAGGGCATCAATGGCAGCTATCCCATGAAAACATTCTGCTTCTGTTTTGAAATTACGAGCCATCTTAGCTAGCCATAACTATTTACTTCAAGTAAAATACTCACACCAACACTGCAATTAGAAAATATTTGTCAGTGAAACAAACACTTTTCTTTGAAGCCCATATTTGAGCTGCTGGGAAGGTACCAAAACATCAGTTTGGGGAAACATATATGTGAATCAGATGTGCTTTAGTATAACTGTTATTCAAGATTCCCTTTTGATTTGTTTCTTATTTAAGAAGATAATCAGTGACAGCCCTATCAGAAAGAAGTCCTCTAAATATATTTGGGTTTGAGTACTGGATCTGCTCAATATAGTGTTTAATATTAGACAATTTAACCACTGTTTTTCTCTTCTACACCAGCAAATACCTTTAACAATGACTTTGCTTTTTTTGTGATAATAAGAAGTGATTATAGGTTTTAGTTCTTGTGAACTATGCCACAGTCTACAACACTAATATTCATTTTAATAACTACTATTTCGAACCACCTTTACTCTAGGCACTTGATGAATTTAGTATAATAATTACTAAATGGTTTTTCAAAAACTACAAACTCACACACACATACTTCCGTATGACTCTGATGACCCTAGCTCAGTAAAGCATATGAATATTTAACAAACTTTGAAAGGTTTTTTTGGTCCAAGGACATGTGTTCTATTTTGCTAGTCTCAATTGTGCCATATTTGTCTATCAAGAACAATTAGCACCACCACACATCCTGATGTTAGTACTCTGGGTCGAAAATCTCAAAGAAAACACAACACTGCTATTTTGTTTTAATTTCCTGTGTTTATACACAGAAACATTTTCATAACTATCCATAATGAGCATGAAGACACACACACACACACACACACACACATACACACACACACACACACATGCACCATTCTTCCCTAGAGTAATGATCTCTTCAAGGCCAATATTACAACTGTTAGAGATCTGTCATTGTGAAAATAGTCCTCATGAGAAATATTAAGCTAAAAGATGTTTCCATGCTCATTTATTTTCTAAAATATTTTGCATGTTAGAATACTTTCAGGTTAGAAATATTTAACTAGGCTCCCTAAACATGTTAACATATAATTATTGCATAGTAAAGCCAATGTGTTCGAGTTAAAACTGATATTTCACTGCTTTTTCTCATGATACAAGTTTTTAATAGTTTCAAAAGGATATGGTCCTATGATATTGATCACATCTAACCTTTGACACAACTGTTTGGTTTGAGAATTTTTTGAGTTTTTTTTAAGTTAATGGATACAATGTTAAAATTTCAATTATTAAAAGAGTATCAGTGAGGTAAATGAGTGAAAAGCTTAAATGAAACTCAAAAGGATGAAAATACAGAAATATTTAAAGCTTGCAGAAGTGTGGTTATTTAATATTATATAGAAATGCCTTACGTAATTGTACTGTGCCTTTGTTGAATTACCTTTTTATGTTATATTTATAAACATCTTATAGCTGATTTGATGCATGTACAATTTAATAATATTTGATAAAGACTGCCAGAACTGACATTTCAAAAAGTGAATTAATTTTGTGCACATTAAGACAAATATCCCGAAAATTTAAAAATTAATTCAGTGTGCACAGTTATTGGTGGAGATAAGTATTTATTTTTTTAGATATTGATTTATAGGGAGGGACAAAGATGAAGACATGAGGGCTAGAATTTACATGGAAGAGTCCTGGAGAGGAGACACCTGTAAGCAGAGAGGGCTTCAGGGATTTGCAGAACTCCGGTCCTAATAGCAATCTCAGTCCATTCACATGCTTATGAGAAAAGTGCTTGAGGCACAGTATAGACTCACAGGAAAAAAAATAAGCTATCACAGTACCTGGTTATCATGGAGGAACAAGAGTAATGCTGATCTTACACAGTAAACATTCATGGTGCTCAAGGCATTGAGTAGAATACACAAAAGGATCATGCTTCAGTCATTCAAAGTAACTAGCCTTAGACCAGAGTGCCTCAAACTAGCTACATTTTTTTTTGGCTGGGGTGTGTGTGTGTGTGTGTGTGTGTGTGTGTGTGTGTGTCTTCATGCTCATTATGG
>CAUYQG010089790.1:0-16534 GCA_963574415.1 Tarsius wallacei
CTTCTACACTGTTGGTGGGAGTGCAAACTAGTGCGACCTCTGTGGAAAACAGTGGGGTGATTCCTAAAAGCTCTAAATATTGACCTGCCATATGACCCCGCAATTCCCCTACTGGGAATATACCCTGAAGAACTCAAATCACTCTGTTAAAAAGATACCTGCACACATATGTTTCTTGCAGAATTGTTCACAATAGCGAGAACCTGGAAGCATCCATGCTGTCCATCAAAAGAGGACTGGATTAAAAAAATGTGGTACATATAGACAATGGAATACTACGCAGCCATAAAAAAGAACAAAATCATGAATTTCGCAGCAACCTTGATGGAACTAGAGTCTATAATACTGAGTGACCTCTCACAGAAACAAAAATCTGAATATCGCATATTCTCACTCATATAGTGAACCTTGAACATTCATCGTAATACTATAAGAAAGGGACTGACAGTGGTGGGAAACTATGGAGGGGGAGGGGAAGGGAGGTGGGATTAATGGTAGCAGTATCTGTCTGAGGGCCGGAAAACACCCCTTATCAACAAGGGTGCCTGCACGAAGCATATTTGTATACCTAGCACTTAACTGTACCCCACAATATCAAAAAAAAATTGATATTAAAAAAAATTCATTTAAGCTATTTGAAAATATCTTTAAAGATTAATTAATCAAATAAACACTAGGTTATTTTAAACAAAGTACCATGAAAAGCATTTTATTATATCTAGAGACTCAGCAGATGTATACTGTTTATTTTCAAACAATCTAGTCCTTAATATTAGTTTAACTTTGAAAAGCTGGAATTAAATTTTAATTAAAATATTATTTTGACTTTTTTTGACAAATAATCTCATGATGATGAACAGAATATAAATTGATTTTATCTATTAATTCTCACTTGTATCAGTTCAGGATCAGAGGGTGGCAAGTGATTAAACTCAACTCAAATAAGAATTTTACCTGTGCTCCAACTCTATTATATTCCTTATTACAATTAAACTTTTTATAGCAGCAGCCACTTTATCATGCAATACCTTGGTTTCTCTGGGCTTTTTTTTACCATTATTAATTTAAAAAACTCATTTGCTAATTTTTCCTCTATAGTATCAGTGTTTATATTTTCTTTAAAATGTTAAAATAACCGTAATGCACTTTGCATTTCTATGAACCAAACTTTGGAAAGGAGGATTATGAGGCATAAAATGTATATATATAAGATATGTGTGTACACAAAGAGTATCTTTGTGACAGATAATCTAAATTTATATTTTAGGAATGTGCCCACATATTTGGAAAGTTAATTTTAGTTTCTGGCAATGAGCAATTCTATTATATGAATTAGCTAATAGATTATTGAAAAATAGAGGTAAATGATGTTAGTATACATAGGAAGTCAGATTGTTTCATATAGAAATTTCTCCTAGTTACCCCCTAGTGATATGTCATTTATAGAGGACTTTAAACAATAATGTGTGTTATCGGTGTTTATAGATCAATTTGAAGTAGGGTTTGGGACTTTCTGTTGAAAAAAAAAAATGTCTCACTAAACATGTACCTGGTTCTATAAAATCAATAATATCGTAAGCTTTTGACAATCTGATCATTTTGATAAAATGGAAAAAGATAAGACAACAAATTCCAGATTCCTGTTCTTCATGTCTGCTTCAAAATTGAGCCTTGACTGATACTTTATTTGTACCTGACTTGGGTCCAGTAGAACATTGTGGGGATCTAGAATCAAGCATCTGTTATCAGAATCTGAGTCACTATTAGCAGTGCAAAAGTTGAGAAAGCTAGAAACAGAGTTTTGGCGAGTGAAACCAATCTGGAATTTACACAGTATTTCTGCATCTTCCTGATCACTTGTCTGACCACAAGGACTCAAAAAATAATGGTTATGGCTTTATTTTCATCTCCCACATCTTGTGTAAGTTCCTCCTTTGGCCAACTGTTGAAACTATTCCAGGTTTGGATGGAATGATCTTCATGCTGTAAATTAAAGAGTAGCCTATTAACAATGTGAAGTACTCTAAAACATTACATTATAAAGGTGACTATAAGCTTGGTGAAAGTGGGTGTAAGAGTGTTGAAGCTGATAGTTGAAGAGAAAATGAAAAATATAAAAAACAAAAAAAGATTATAAAAACAAGTAATAAGCAATAGTAAAAAAAATGGGTATGTATCCAAACGTTGTTTTTCTTCAGCTTTCTGTATTCAACTATGTTAGTAAATTTTGGATTTATATATCATTACCTGTGGCATAAATTATCAGTGTGCTGGAAATTTCTATATGAAATAGTCTGACTTTTCCACATACTAACATCATTTACTTCTATTTTTCAATAATCTATTAGCTAATTCATATAATAGAATTACTCATTGCCAGAGACTAAAATTAACTTTCTAAATATGTGGACACATTCCTAAAATATAAATTTAGATTATCTGTCACAAAGATACTCTTTTTGTACACACATATCTTATATATATATTTTATGTCTCATAATCCTCCTTTCAAAATTTTATTTTAAAGAATTGCAAAGTGCATTACGGTTATTCTAACATTTTAAAGAAAATATCAATGTCTATTAATAAAAAAAATTAATCACTTGATTTTAATTAATTTGCTGCAATTAATATATGTGAAGTGAAATTAAAAAATAAGCATATGTATATGGATTTGTGTATATTTATTTACATGCCATATGTGAACGCATACTCATGCATATCACAATATAAGTATGTGTATATTTTTATGTATATATTTCTCATATACGTATACACTAATATGTGTATGTATGCATAGCTGATATATACATACATGTACATATGCACTTATGCATATACATTTCTCAGTAAGTTGTTGCTTAATTAGGTTGCAATATCAATAAAATAAATTTCTTTGAGTTACAGGAAATATATTTCGGGCACAAATTACATATTCACTGAAGCTTTGTTTTACATACTTTTCCTCCAAGATCTAGAAAGAAGGAATAGTTCTTAATGGAGACATTGCAATTCAGACAAAAATGAGATGACAGATGTGATGTCTCTAAAAGTTTCCGCAAAGAAAGTAACTATGTATTAAGTTTTCTTCTATTACTTTGGTCCAAAAGAAGTCACAAGTCCAAGACTGATGTCAATGGTGTGGGAAATTAAATTATTTTAAGGGGAAAGGAGAAAAATATATGAGAAACAAGAATGCTGAGAAAGTGTGCCTGAAACATGTGCATGCACATATACAAAGATTAACATATATGTTAGGTGTGTTTGTGTTTATATATATGTGTGTGTGTATGTATTTATAGCTGTATTTGCATACATGGTTTGTGTATGGGGTGCATTTACATGCCCTTATGGTATAGAAAAGAATATCAGTGAGAATATTTACTACCTATATCTATGATGAAAAGAGAGAAACTTCGACTTAAAAAAATGTTTTCTTATAAACTTTTTAAATAAAGCAATTATCAGGAAGAAGTGGTAAACCTAGCTTTAATATCAAAAGTAAAAAAAAAAATTAATGTGAAATAAATATAAAATATATAAATATACTTTACAGAATATTTGTTCATAGCTTGTAAGAAAAAATTCTTTATTTGCATAACATCTTTGTTAAGACAGAATTCACAAAAAATACACTGAACACTTACAAAATCTCAATTCAAATATTCTTACTTTTTACTCTATCTTAAGAAGTATTTAATCATTTACCTTGAGTACATCAGCTGTGAGATTTCCATAACACTCTTTTATCAGATTCAAGAAGTTCAATAAGAGTTTTTTGTTGTTGTTGTTTTTAATAAATAGTGGGGCCGGGCACAGTGGCTCAGCTTGCATACAAGCACTTTGGGAGGCTAAAGTGAGAGAATTGTCTAGGCCCAGGGGTTAGAGATCAGCCTGGGCATCTTGGTAAGACCTTCTCTTTACAATAAACCACATAAACTAGTTGGGCGCAGTGATATGCTTCTGTAGTTCCAGCTACTTGGAGGGCTGAGGCAGAAGGATCACTTGAGCCCAGCAGATTGAGGCTGTGGTGGCAGTGAGCATGTCACTGTACTCCGGCCTGGGTGACAAGAGTGAGATTCCAACTCAAATAAATAAATAAATAATAGTAATAAGTAAATAAATAGTGGTTTAATTTTGTTAAATTATTTCCTGTATATCAAGATGATACTATATGTATTTTTTTATTTTTTATTATAAATATGTGGGGTACAATTCAGGTTTAGGTATACAAACATTGATTATGCAGGTACCCTTGTTGATGAGGTATGCCCCTCCCTCCCCTGACAGTTTCCTTCAATTGCCAATCCTACCCCAAGGTAATACTATATTTTAATGAGTATTTTATATATTTTCAAACATTAATGATTTTCAAATGACGAACTATTGTTATATTTCTGTGGTTAATCTTACTTGTACTAATGCATTACTGTTTTTATATATGTTGAAAGCTGTGTACTGGTATTTTTTAAATAATTGATGACTACACTAATGAGGGATATATATTTTTCTAACTCCTTGGATTTTATATCATGTAAAACTGCCTTCATAAAATGAATTTAAAAGCATTCAATTTACCTTTATTTTCAGAGATAATTTGCATAGAATTGTTAGTATTTCTTTTAAAGATGGCTTGCAGTACAACTTCACAAACAAAGTGCAGAGATTATTTAGACTGGAAGCTTAGGTAAAACAAGCAATGAAGTGTGCTCAATTTATCTTGTTTAATAAGAGATTTGTTTGAAAAGAAGAAAATTATCATGCCTATGTAAAACAGAAGCCATCAAAAAACTTACCTGGATTAAAAATTGCTGCAAGACAGAAATGTTTAAGTTATGGCTTGAATTTCAATTACACATTTTTTAACCTCTAAAATGAATGTTCAATAAAAATATGTTGCACTCTTTTTATTATAATCTCAAGATAGTAAATACACATATATTTATATAATTTTTTGTTGGTTGATTAGGAAGGTATGTTCAACTAAATATATTGGGTACATTATTAACATAATTATCATTCATATTTGTATTACATAATAATTTAAAATTTACATTAATATATTTTTTTAAAAATTAACCGTGATAATTTCTATTATTAATGCTATATCCAAAATATTCAATATTTACTCCAAAAAAAAGAACATTTTGTGATAATTCCTTCAGATCTTAGAAATCATTCTATTCTGTGACTAAGATCAGCAATAAAAAAATCTGTATTTTATTCATTCACCATTAGTTACACATAATTTTGAACTAGTATTTATTATAAAATGTACTCTGGAAAATATTTATTTTCCTCACTTTTATTTTTACTGAAAATATATTTTTTTATCTACAGTATATTTCTGTCACCAAATATATTAATACTTTTATATTTTTATATTTGTAGCTATAAATGTTTTCATAGTAAAGAACTTTCTATTATTCAGTTTTTCATATAACTTAAATGCAACAAGCCAAATCAATTAAAAGCATGCTTTTATATTCTGTTTCATACATCAAATGCATTTTTAATAAGAATGCGAAAGTCACATTGTTATTATCTAAAGCAAACGTTAAAATAACTTTTTATTTTAAAAAGCATAAATTATAAACCACTATTTTTAGTTAAGAGGTAATTTTGATAGGTGTATCTATTCTTGAAAACAGCTAAAATTATATTGTTTAATCTCTATAGAATAGTTAAAACTAGTTTTTAATATTAAAATTTCAAACACTATCCACATTCTGAACATTATAGTGGTTCCAGACATCCTGATATTTCATCTGATCCTCTCATGTCTTACATAGGCTCAATTATGACACCCACATTATTTCTTCTTAACTTTTACCTTGTTAACCATATAAAAAGAAATAAGGAGTGAAGATGTAAATATTTTTGTAGTTTTCATGACTATGAATATAGGTAGTTCCCAATTTATAACAGTATTATATTTATAGTATTGCTATTTTATTGCATGGGAAATACTTTTTATTGTTTTATTAACAAATTTTATTTAATCTCTTGGAATTTTGTTGGTTCAGTAATTCTTGCTTTTTTAAAAAATATCTTCTGTTGATTTCTTTTTTTATGCAACAATCTCCTGTTTTTTTCTTTCACTTTATCTCCAGTGTTAGCCCAGCTTCTTCTCTTTCATATTTAAATCTTGGAATGTTATCTTTTGAGACCTCTTCTGATTCTGTATATCAGGAAAATTATACATCCAGCAACTTATATGAAATTTTAGCACCATCTCTCAAGTTAGAATTCAGGGAATTACCCTTGAGTTAGCTCCTTTTTTCTCATAAGAATGCTTATGAGTTTAACTTCTACATATTTTTCTAATAACTTCACTTCTCTTCATCTCCATTGCCACCATTCTGATTGAAGCCACCATCATCTCTGAAACTTTCTGCTTCAATTTCTAGTCTCCCATTTTCATTAATACTTCCTGTAATACATTATAAAACAAAATTATAATATTATAATGAATAACTTAATATTAATAAACTGAAACACACTCAGATCATAAGGAGAAAGGTAGAGTAAGGGACAGGAAAAAATAGAGTTCCCTCTACTATTCTGAGAGCAGAACCACTCCTAAGCATACTTTTTAGTGAAAATTAAATTCATCAATTTGAATGTAATCACTAGTAATTACATTTTTTTGCAACAGAAACCATAAGTCAAACCAGTATAACCACAACATACACAGATATATTAAGAATAAAAGACTTAAAGATCTCAAGGACAAGTATGCAATGTGTTTCACAAAGGAACTAGAATACTTTTTGCAGTAATATTTCTGTAGCGTCTCAGCGGGTGTGCGCGCGTGTGTGTGTGTTTTCCCATTTCTCATTTATATCCTGTCTGAGGATTAGATTTATCTTCTTCTTAGTCATAAAATAGTTATGAATATGAATTTATGGATAAACTTTATAAAATGATCTATGAAGACATGCTTCTACAATTCGTTTTATACATCTCTTTAGGCCTATCATGGGAAAATTTGATTTACATCTGCCCTAGTAGGTCAAACTGTGTCATGCTCCCTGTCTGCCTCCAGTTACGTTTTTTGTTTCCTGCAGAAGTTTGTCTCAGTTGTTTTAAAGGAAAACATTAATATGCTGACTAATAAGTTTCAAATAGAGTTACAAAATATTTAGGTGATGTGTAATAGGTAGGTAGAGTGGATTACAATTAAATGCATGTTTTTATACTACAAAGTAGGAGATTGGATAATTTAGTTTAAGAGCAATACACTTTAATTTACTCAGATTTTTTCAAAAGAGCTTATTTTTTTAGGCTGTGTTATTTGGAATATAGACTCAAAAACAATATTTTCTGGAGTATTATATTAATTTCTGAGTTCTATGCTCTAAGAGAAAATTAGAAATTATTGAATGTCTAGCAGAATGCATTTGATGATAAAAATTTAGAAACAGGGCCGGGCTGGGTGGCTCAGCCTGTAATCCCGCGCCTTGGGAGGCTGAGGTGAGTGGATTGCCTGAGCCTGCGGGTTCAAGACCCGCCTGGGCAACTTGGCGAGACTTCATCTCTACAATAAATAAAAAAAAATTAGCCGGGTGTGGTAGCGTGCGCCTGTAGTTCCAGCTACTTGGAAGGCTGAGGCAGAAGGATCGCAGGAGCCCAGCAGGTCGAGGCTGAGGTGGCCGGGAGCGGCCACTGCACTCCAGTCTGGGCGACAGAGAACAGAGTGAGACTCCACCTCAAAAAAAAAAAAAAAAATTTAGAAACAATATGAAACATAAAATTATTGCAGTTATTAGAGATATTTAAGTTTGACACAGTGAAAGTTTTTGTTTTGTTTTTGTTTCTATTTTTGTAGAGTTTGTGATGTCTGTAGCATTTTTTAAAAATATATTTAAAGGTGTTAAAAAATAGTTTGAAATCTTGTCTCTTGTTTGAGATGTAGGTCATGAGAGCCATCACAAACCGTATAAAAAACAATAGTAAAAATGCTAATCATAGTTACATCATTAACTTTCCTATATGGATAGAAGTCCAGATATCACATAGAAACTTAAAAATCTCTTTGCTTTAAATGTCAAAGAATAAACTGAAATCACTGAGAATTGCAAATACCTGCTGACCTTACTATAAAAATAATCAGAATACATATTTATTTAACACTCATTAGAACTGTTTTTATTTCTTTTTGTACTTTTTGGAGCAAACCGAATTGTTTCTGCTGTCTTGATATTTTTACTACTCTGTATGCCTCATCAGTTTAAAACATTTACTTCTGTGACTGCTGAACCATTGAGCAAATTGGTTCTTGAGATCAATATCCTTCTCTAAAAAGGAAGAAGTCATGTCATAGATACACAGGTGTCTGGCAATGTTTATTCACTGACAGAAGTTCATTTTCTACTGTTGATAGTTGGCAAAGTGACACTCCATTTTAGGTCTTTAATCATTTAAACTGATTCCTAAGAAAGCTACAACTTGAAGAAAAAAAAAAAGGAAAGCAGGCTCAATGTACTATCAAATAAAAATGGCCAATCAGTCAACACAGACACCCTCTTTTCAGAGCAATCAGCAACAGCTGTATCCTAATTAAGGCTATGATTTTGCAGGTGTTCACAGAAGACTATGTCAAAATAAATCCACTTATTTAAAACGTTTTGAAGCTTTATGAAGTCTTTATAGATAAGTTCAGGGAAAAATGTGGCTGGAGTTTTCAGACAACTTATTTATAAATGTCAAGATATTCGGGTAAAATGAAACAGGGATCAAAACAAAAAGTCTTTCAAAAAAAAAAAATCATTCCCTTGTTATTTGTAAAGACACACAGCAAAGGAGAGTTTGAACAGCATCACATGAAATTTGTAGAAAAAGATGATATCATATTCTGTGTATTTCTCAACTGCTTATAGAAAAGTATTCACTAGTAATTATCTATTTCTATCTACATATTTGTGCCATAGTATATACATATAAGATCACTCCTCTGGAATGATTTTAAATCAACTTTATAAATATTATTTTATATATAAAACAGTCACTTTAAAATGTCTTTGAACGTTTTAAACAGTCACTTTATGTTTTACCTTGCTTAATGATAGCAAGGTAATATCGCCCATTCAAATTCCCTTAACTTCTAGAGATTTTGAGTTTTGTAGGTTTATAATTTACCTGGCCAAGAAATTTATATTTTTATATTTATATTTATATTTTTATCAGAAAAACCCAGTAACTATGATATAGAAAGCCTACTCAGTATTTTAAAAAACCCTACTCTAAATATATATAAATAAAAATAAAGTTAGAAGATTGAAATTTCCTTTCAAATATTTATTTTTAAAAAGGCTGATTTCCAAACAAATATATACATATCTACATACTCCAAGTAATTTTTGAGGATGAATAGTTTTTTTCTTCCTCTAAAACCACTCACTTATAATAATGATGTGTCTTTTTTTAATTAAATAAACCTTATCATGAAGGTTTGCTTGTCTATAACACTAGAAATTTGTAAAATTCAATTATTTAATGTTTACATAATAGTATGAAGGCTAGATATTTTGAGTAAGCACTAAGTATTATTGCGGGTATTAAATATCAGAGTTATAAACATTTGACAGCAGCAAATGAAACAATTTCCCTAGGACTGCATGAATTGCCTGAGTTAAATATATAGTTTAGAATGACAGGGTATTTTAATTGTTTATAAGGGAAGGGAAGGGCCCCACATCTTTAAAATAAAAAGAAAGAAAGAAAGAAAGAAAGAAAGAAAGAAAGAAAGAAAGAAAGAAAGAAAGAAAGAAAGAAAGAAATAGAAGAGAAGGGCTTTCATTGTCCTCACTACTTTTATTAATGGTATTAGGAGATATTTGAAATAAATTATATTAAAAATTAGAGGAACAGAAATTAAGCTGATAGCTGATGTGTGAATAGCAGTGATGAAAGACAGAAGACAAGAGAAATGTTTTCTTAAAGTGCTGACAGATAATAAATGCTTATCTAGAATTCTTTCACCAAAGAAATGTTCATTAAGAGTAAAGGTTAAAAAAAAATGTTCTACAGCTTTTGCAGGTAGAATTATAAATTACCATAACTACTTATATATTTACTTTTTTGAAATGATAAGTGTGCCAGTTGTAAGTACACAATTTAATGACATTTTACAAACACAACTATGGAAGCAAAACCCAAATCAAGGTGTAGATTACAACTAATCATATGCAAAAGAATGAAACTGGACTGCTTCCTCTTCCATATACAAAATGTAACTCAATCTGGATCAAAGGCTTTCATGTAAGACCTCAAACTATAAAAATCCTAGAAAAAAGCTTTGGAAACATTCTTCTGGACGTTGGCCTAGGCAATAAATTTATGATGAGGATCTCAATATCAAACACAGTAAAAATTAAAATTGACAAGTGGTACCTAATTAAACTAAGGAACTTCTGTACAGCATAAGAAATTATCAAGAAAATAAATAGACAACCTACAGAACGGGAGAAAATATTTGCAAACTGTGCATGTGATAAAGGTCTAATAGTCAGAATCTAAAAGAAACTTAAATGAATCAACAGAAAAAGAAAATTAAAAAGAGGACAAAAGACATTTCTCAAAAGAAGTCATGCAAGCAACCAATAAACATATGAAAAAAATCCTCCTCATCATTAATCATCAGAGAAATGCAAATCAAAATCATACTAACAAACCATCTTATACCCATAAGAATGGCTATTATTAAAAAGACAAAAAACAACAGATGTTGGTGAGGTTGTAGAAAAAAGGCAACACATATACTGTTGGTAGGAATGTAAGCTCCCTCAGTGTCAGTGGAAAGCAGTATGGAATTTTCTCAGAGAACTAAAAATAGATCTGCCATTTGACTCAGCAATGTCATTACTTAAAAAGACACTTGCATTCACATGTTTATTGCAGCACTATTCACAATAGCAAAAACATGGAACTATACCTGTATTTGTATGTTCATGGCAGCATGAATCACAATAGCAAAGTTATGGAATCCACTTAAGTGTCCATAAACAACTGACAGAATAAAGAAAATGTGGCACAGTTGCATGCATAGAGCTGGCAGCCGTTATTCTAAATGAACTAACTTGGAAACAGAGAACCCAACGCTGCATATTCTTACTAACAAGTAGCAGCTAAACACTGGGTACACATAGACATAAAGATGGAAATAACAGACACGGGAGACTCTTGAAAAGGGAGAGGGAAATAAAGGCTAAAAACTACCCACTGGGTATCATGCACACCATTTGGGTGGTGGGTTTAATAGATGTCCAAACCTCACTAACACATAATATATCCATGTACATACCTGCACATATATTCTTTAAAAAAAAAAAAAGAAAATATGTTTTTCACATATTTAAGTTTACATGGCACTTATTTTTCTTACACATTTTAAGTATCTTCATCTATGGGTTTCTGGATTAGAAATGCTTAAAAGTCAGCTCTAAGTTGTATTTTCCTCCTCTGAAGGGAAAGTATCTTTTTCTCTGGATGGTTTTAAGACAGTTTTTTTCTTAATTTTTAGCATTTTTGGGGTGAATTTTTACTGGTGTATTTTTCTTTTTCCTCCCGTTTTGTAGTTCAGAAAACTTCTTGAAACCATAGTGTTTCTTCTTTCATTTTTAAAAATTTTGTCCTGATTTTCTTCAATTTTTCTTCTATATCCTCTTTTTCCTTGCCATTTGAAAACACAAATGTATGTGTGTGCGTGCACACATATGTATATATGTCATATTCTATAGAATGCCAACACTGTTTTCTTTTTTTAAATGTTTTATTTTGAAGATGTGGGGTACAATTCAGGGTTAGATATGGAAATGTTCATTATGCAGGTACCCTTGTTGATTAGATGTTTCACCCCTTTCCTGGTAGTTTACCACTATTGCCAAATTATTTCCTAGAGTATAATGATAATTGTTCAAGTACTACTTACAAGTGAGAACATGTGGTACTCAGTTCTTTGTTTCTGTGATAGATCACTCAGTATTATAGACATTAAGTTCATCCACATTGCTGCAAAGTTCATTATTTTGTCCTTCTTTATGACTGTGTAATATTCCATCATGTATTTGTACCATATTTTTTTATCCGGTCCTCTTTCAATGGGTAGCATGATTTGTTCAATGTTTTTGCTATTGTAAATAATGCTGCAGTAAACATGTGTGTGCAGGTATCTTTTTCATAGAGTGATTAGAGTTACTGCAGGTATATTCCCAGTAGAGGGATTGTGGTGTCATATAAAGGTAGATTTTTAGATCTTTCAGGAATTGTCAAACTGTTTTCCACAGAGGTTGCGCTAGTTTACACTCCCACCAACAGTGTAGAAATGTTTTCTTTTCCCTGCATCCTCTCCAGCATCTGTTGGTTTTTGAGTTATCAATGATGGCCATCCTGACTGGAGTTATGTGGTATCTCAGTGTGGTTTTAATTTGCATTTCTTTGATGACTAGTGAGGCTGAGCGTTTTTTCATGTATCTGTTGGCTGCTCACATGTCTTCTTTTGGAAAGTGTTTATTAAATATCTTTTGCCCACTAGGTAACGCAGCTGTTTGTTTTTTTCTTTTTGGCACATTTGATTTCCTTGTAGATCTTAGATGTTAAGCCTTTGTCAGATATACAGTTGGTGAACATTTTTTCCCAGTCTTGGGGCTGTCTCCCCACTCTCTTTATTTTTTTTTTTTTTTTTTTTTTTTTACTTTGCAGAAGCTCGTTAGTTTGATGAGGTCCCACTTGTCTATCTTATCTTCTATGGCATGGGCACTTCGGGCTTTGATCAGAAATTGGTTGCTAGTTGCAATTTCCATAATGGTGTCTCCTGCATTTTCTATGGTTCTTACAGTTTGAGGTTTTATATTTAGGTCTTTGATCCATTTTGAATTGATTTTTGTGTATGGTGATAAGTATGGGTCCTGTTTTAATCATCTGCATATGGTCAGCCAGTTTTCCCAGCACCATTTGCTGAATAGTTTCTCCTCCCCCCAGTAGTTGATGGTGGAAACTTTGTCAAAGATGAGTTGATTGAGAAATTAAGGTTTTTGCTTTCAGAATCTCTTCCTGTTTCATTGGTCTACATACCTGTTCATGTACCAATACCAGGTTGCTTTTATAATTATAGTTTTATATTAAAGTTTAAAGTCCAGGAATGTGATACCTCCCACTTTGTTTTTTTCACTGAGGATTATTTTGACTATTTGTGGTCATTTGTTTTTTATATGAATTCCTGTATTGTCATTTCCAGGTCTGAGGAGAATGCTGCTGGTTAATTAATGGATATTGAGTTAAATCTATAGATTACCTTGGGTAGGATGGACATCTTAATATCCAATCCATAAACATGAAATATTTTTCCATTTGTTTGTGTCATCTGTGATTTATTTGAGCAGTGTTTTGTAGTTTTTGTTGTAAAGGTCTTTGACATCTCTGGTTAGAAAGAAGCCAAAGTGTGTCATCATTTTGTGGCTACTGTGAATGGGATTGTGTTTTTCATTTAGTTTGTTTGTTTGTTTGTTTGCTTATTGTTGGTGTATAGGGATGTAACAGTCTTTTGTACATTCATTTTTTTGCCCTGAGACTTTGCCAAAGTCCTTTAACAGTGCAAGTATGTTTTTGACAGATTCTTTTGGGTTTTCAAGGTATAGAATTGTGTCATCTACAAAGAGGAATAACTTAACATCTTCTTTTCCTATTTGGATACCCCTGAATTTCTTCTCTTGTTTGATTGCTCTAGCTGGGACTTCCAATACTATGTTGAACAGGAGGAGTTGGAGTGGGCATCCCTGTCTTTTTCTGGTTTTCAGGGGAAATGGTTCCAATTTCTGTCTGTTTAGCAGAATGTTGGCTGTGGGTTTGTCATCGATGGCTCTTACTATTTTGAGGTATGTTCCTTTCATGTCTACATGTTCAACAGTTTTTATCGAGAAGTGGTGTTGGATTTTATTGAAAGCTTTTTCCACATCTAATGATATATTCATGTGGTTTTTATTTTTATATCTGTTGATGTATTCGATTATGTTTAAGGTCTTGCAGATGTTGAACTATCCCTGCATCCTGGGGATGAAGTCTACTTGGTCATGGTGGATGATTTTTGAGATGTGTTGTTGTATACGGTTTTCTAGAATTTTGATTAGAATTTTAGCATTCATGTTCATCAAGGATATTGGTCTGTAGTTCTCCTTCTTTGTTGGGTCTTTATGTCATTTGGGTATCATCATTGTGATGTTAGCATCATAATATGACTTGGAGAGAGTTCCATCTTTCTTGATTGCCTGGAATTATTTCAATAGGATTGGTATCAGCTCCTCCTTGTATGTTTTGTAGAATTCTGCTGAAAAATCATCTGACGCAGAGCTTTTTTTTTGTAGGTAGTTTTCTTATAATGTACTCAATTTCCTGGGTTGTTATTGGTCTATTTAGGTTCTTAATTTCTTCTTGTTTCAACCTGGGAAAGTTGTGTGATGTCAGAAAGTCCTCCATTTCATCTAGGTTTTCAAGTTTGTTTCCTTACACATGTACATAGTAATCTTTGATAATCTTTTGTATTTCTTTGGGGTCAGTTGTGACTTGATCTTTTGTATTTCTGATTGTGTTTATCTGGGCTATTTCTCTTTTTTTCTTGGTTAATCTGGCTAGGGGTCCATCAATCTTCTTAATTCTTTCAAATAACCAGCTTTTCATTTCATTGATTTTTAATATTATATTTTTGTCTTCTGTGTCTCAAATTTGGGCTTTCATTCTGGTGATCTGGATCGTTCTGTTGAAGTTAGGGTTTTGTGGTCCTGCTTTTCAGTTTCCTTAGGTGATCTGTTAGACTGTTAACTTGTGACCTTTCCATTTTCATCATGTGTTCTCATAGAGATATGAATTCCCTTCTTAGTACTGCTTTCATGGCATCATGGAGATACTGGAAAGAAGTTTCTTCATTTTCATTTGTTTCCAGAAATCTTTTAATTTCTGTTTTGATTTCTGTGATGACCCAAGAGTTGTTTAGCATCACATTGTTTAGTGACCAGGTCTTTGTGGGTTTTGAGGGAGCTTTGTTGGTGCTGATATTTATTTTTATTCCACTGTGTTCTGAGAAGTCATATGGAAGTATTTCAATCTTATGAACTTTGCTTATGCTTGATTTATGGCCGAGGATATGGTGATCTTAGAGTATGTTCCATATGGTGATGAGTAGAATGTGTACTCCATGGTTTTTGGATGAAGTGTTCTGTAGGTATCAGTTAAGTCCATTTGGTCAGGCATCACATTTAGGTTCCAGATCTCCTTGTTGATTTTTTGTCTTGATGATCTGCCTAGGGTTGTGAGTGGAGTACTTAAGTCTCCAGTTATGGTAGTGCTAGAGTCAATATCTTTTTTTATTTTACCTGAGAAGCTGCTTTATGAAAGTTGTTGCTTCTATGTTTGGTGCATATATGTTTAGAATGGATATTTCTTGTAGATGGATAATGGATTGAACCTTTTATCACTATGCAGTGATCTTCTATATCTTTTTTAAATTATTTTTGATAGCTTAAAGGGTATTTTGTCAACATTAAAATAGTAACTCCTGCTTTCTTTTGTGTTCTGTTCACCTGCAAATTTGTTTTCATCCTCTTACTTTGAGTCTGTGAGTGTCCTTTCTGGTGAGATGAATCTCTTGGAGACATCATATTGTTGCCTCATGATATTTTATACAATTTGCCATTATATGTCTTTTCAATGGTGCATTTAGTCCATTCACATTCAGGCTAATTATTGAGATGTGAGAGCTTATCCCTGTCATGAGGTTCTTACAGAGTATGTTGTTGCTGCTATTATTTATTTGTTTGTTGTCTTTCTTTTGATTTTTGAGTTGATTTATGTGTGTCTTCAATATTTTTCCTGCATTCTTTGGAAGGGCATTGTTATTCTTTTTTCCTTTCTTCTGTGTTAAATACTTTCTTAAGTGTCTTTTATAGTTGGCCTGGAGCTGGCATAAACATTTAGGGATTAAAATGTCTGGGAAGGATTTTAATTCTTCATCACTGATGAAACTTAGCTTAGCTGGGTGGGTAATACTTGGTTGAAGTTGTTTATCTTTGAGAACTTTGACAGTTGGAATCCAATCTTTCCTAGTCTGAAGTATTTCTATAGTTAAGTCTGCTACTATTTTAATTGGTCTTCCCTGGTAAGCAGTCTGATCTTTTTCTCTTGCTGCCTTTAGAATGTTTTCTTTTATACTTACTTTGTGTGAGCTAATATTGTCTAGAGAGTTGGTCTTCTCATCTGTTGTCTTGCTGGAGTTCTCTGAATTTCTTTTGCTTGAATGGTTGCATCTCTGATGAAATGAGGACAATTTTGTTGGATAATTTTATGGAATGTTTATTACGGGATGGTCTCTGTCTCTCTATCTTCCTCAGGAATTCCAATTAATCTTATATTTGGCCTCTTGATATAATCGTTCGTCTTTTGGAGACTTTGATCTGTCTTTTTAAGCTTCTTCTCTATGTTTTTAATAGTTTGCTTCAGTTCTATATTTTGGTTCTCAAGCTCTGAGATTCTTTCTTCTGCTTGG
>CAUYQG010089793.1:0-13265 GCA_963574415.1 Tarsius wallacei
GGGAGACACCCTTATGAAAATTGGAACTGACAACCAATTCCCACTACTGCCAATCACTTTCTTATAGCATTATAATTGTTCAAGTTCTGTTTATGAGTGAGAACATATGGAACTCTGTTCTTCGTTTCTGTGATAAATCACTGAGTATGATAGACTCCAAATCCATCCAAGTTGCTGCAAAGTCCATATGTTTGTCCTTCTTTATGGCTGCATGATATGCCATTGTGTATATGTACCACATTTAAAAAATCCAATCCAGCTTCGATGGGCAACATGGTTGGTTCCATATTTTTGCTATTGTGAATAGAGCTGCAACAAACATAAGTATGCAGGTATGTTTTTTGTAGGATGATTTGAGTTCCTTTGGGTATATTCCCAATAGAGGGATTGCTGGGTCATGTGGAAGGTCAATTCCTAGATCTTTCAGAAATTGCCACACTGTCTTCCAAAGATGTTGCACTAGTTTGCACTCCCACCAGCAGCATAGAAGCGTTCCTTTTACTCTGCATCCTTGCCAGGATCTGTTGTTGTTTGTTTTATTAATGATGACCATTCTTACTGGGGTTAGGTGATATCTCAATGCGATTTTGGTTTGCATTTCTCTGATGATGAGTGAGGCTGAGCACTTTTTCATGTGTCTGTTTGCTGCCCATATACCTTCTTTTGAGAAATATCTTTTCATGTCTTTTGCCCTCTTTTTAACGGGGCTGTTTGTTTTTTTCCTTTCGACATGTTTGAATTCCTTATAGATACTAGATGTTAGACTTTTGTCAGATATACAGTTGGCAAATATTTTTTTCCATTCTGTGGGCTGTCTCCCTGCTCTCTTGATGGTTTCTTTTGCTTCGCAGAAACTTGTTAGTTTGATGAGGTCCCACTTGTCTATCTTATTTCTTAAGATGTGGGCATTTAGGATTCTGAATAGGAACTGGTTGCCAGTTCCAATTTCCATAAGGGTGTCTCCTGTGTTTTCTAAGATTCTTATAGTTTGAGGTTTTATGTTTAGGTCTTTGATCCATTTAGAGTTAATTTTTGTGTATGGTGATAAGTAGGGGTCCTGTTTCAATCTTCTGCATGTGATCAGCCAGTTTTCCCAGCACCATTTGCTGAATAGGCTTTCCTCTCCCAGTAGTTGTTGTTGGAGGCTTTGTCAAAGATAAGTTGGTTGAGAAATTGAGGCTTTGTTTCAGTAATCTGTATCCTGTTCCATTGGTCTATATGCCTGTTCTTGTACCAATACCAGGCTATTTTGATTACTGTAGCCTTATAGTAAAATTTGAAGTCTGGAAGTGTGATACCTCCTGCTCTGTTTCTTTTGCTGAGGATTGTTTTGGCTATTGATTGTTTATGTTTCCATATGAATTTCAGGATTGTCATTTCCAGATCTGAGAAGAATGATGTTGGTAATTTAATGGGTATTGCGTTGAATGTGTAGATTGCCTTGTTAGGATGGACATTTTAACAATGTAGATTCTTCCTATCCATGAGCATGGAAGATTTTTCGTTTGTGTCTTCTTGGATTTCTTTGACCAGTGTTTTGTAGTTCTCGTTGTAAAGGTCTTTCACTTCTTTGGTTAGGAAGATGTTGAGGTATTTCATTTTTTTGTGGCTATTGTGAATGGCATTGTGCTTTTAATTTGTGTCTCTGCCTGCTTGTTGTTGGTGTACAGGAATGCAACTGTCTTTTGCACATTTATTTTGTACCCTGAGGCTTTGCCAAAGTCCTTTATCAGTGCAAGCACCTAACAACAGCAACAAAATATTACAGACCAATATCTCTGATAAACAGAGATTCAAATCCTTAACAAAATGCTAGCCAACTGTATTTAAGAACACATTGAAAAGGTTATTCACAACGATCAAGTGAAACTCATTCCAGGGATGCGAAGATTGTCCTATATACACAAATCAGTAAACAGAACAAGAACCATATGATCTTTTAAACTGACGTTGCAATAAACATTCAATAAAATACAACATCTCTTTACAATAAAATCTCCTCAACAAACCGGGTACGGAAGAAAATATCTCACAATGATAAAGGGTATATGAGGGGGCAACCAAAAAAAGAAAACTGGAATTATCTTTTGGAGGGTGGGCTCCTTGTAGTGTGGGCTTCTCCTGCAAGATAAATGTTCTAGGAACCCATTGACATCAGTATACCAGCTAGCATTGTTGTGAAAGGCTATGTTCTCAGGAAACATTCTGAATGTGGCAAACAAGTGACTGGTTCTTCCACCATGACAACACATCTGCCCAAACAGCACAGAGCATTCAGCAGTTATTCACCAGAAACAGCATCACTTTCCCTATTCACTGGATCTCTCCCCTAGTGACTTTTTGTTTCCCCAAATGAAAAAAATCCTCAAAAGGAAATATTTTGCAGATGTGGAAGAGAAGAAACAAAAAATGGCAAAAACACTGAAAGGCAGCAAAATTTAGTTCAAAAACAGTTTTGAGCAGTGGAAAAAAGCATCTTGATCGGTGTATCACATCAAACAGAGAGTACTTTGAAGGTGACAAGTTTAGACATGTAAGAATAAATACACAGTTTTTTATAAATAAATTCTGGGGTTTTGGGGGTCCCACCTCATATATGACAAACTCACAGCTCACGTAGTACTGAATGGGGAAAAATTGAAAGCCTTTCCGCTAAGATCTGGAACAAGACAAGGATGCCTACTTTCACTTCATTTATTCAACATACTACTGGAAGCCCTAGCCAGAGGAATTAAGCAAGAGAGAGAAATACAAGGTATCCAAACTGGAAAGGAATAAGTCAAATTTGCCTTTTTTTGCAGATAACATGTATTTTTATTCAGAAAAACCTAATATTCCACCAAGACACTGTTCAAATTGACAAACAAATTCACTAAAGTTATAGGATATAAAACAACACATAAAAATCAACAGCATTTCTGTATGCCAACAGCAAGCAATCTGAAAAAGAATTCAAGATAGCAATTCCATTTACAATAGTTACAAATAAAAATACTTAGGCACAAATTTAACCAAAATAATCTATATTAAAAAAAACTATAAAACACTGATGAATGATGTTGAAGAGGACACAAAAATGTAAACATAGCCTATGCTCATGGAGTAGAAGAAGTAATAGTGTTAAAATATTACTCAAGGCAATTACAGATTCAATGCAATCCCTATCAAAATACCAGTGACATTCTTCACAGAAATAGAAAAAAAATGCTAAAATTTGCATGAAATAGCCAAAACAATTTAGAGGAAAAAAAGCTGGAAGCATCACACTTACTGTTCTCAAATTATACTATAAAGCTATAGTAACCAAAACAGCATGGTATTGGTATAAAAACAGAGATCAAGAAAGGAGAATAGAGAACCCAGAGATAAATCTGTTATTCACAGCCAACTAATTTCTTTTAAAAAACGGATACACTGTAATTGTACATATTCATTAGGTACAATTTGATGTTTCAATACATATATGGGTTGTATAATGATCAAATCAGGGTGTTTAGCATGGCCATTACCTCATGCATTTATTATTTCTTTGTTGAGAGATTTTATTGTAAAGAGATGTTGTATTTTGTTGAATGCTTATTGCAGCATCAGTCTAAAAGATCATATGGTTCTTGTTCTGGATTCTGTTGATGTGATGTATTATGTTTATTATTTGTGTATATAGGACAATATTCGCATCCCTGGAATAAATTTCACTTGATCGTTGTGAATAATCTTTTCAATGTGTTCTTAAATTCAGTTGGCTAGCATTTTGTTAGGGATTTGAATCTCTGTTTATCATGGATATTGGTCTGTAATATTTTGTCGCTGTTGTTAGGTTCTTGTCTGATTTTGGTATCAGGGTAACGCTGGCTTCTTAGAATGAGTTTGGAAGTATCCCTGCCTCTTCAACTTTGTGGAATACTTGAAGTAGAAATAGTATTAGTTCTTTAAGTCTTTGGTAGAACACAAGAATAAAGTCATTAAGTTTGGAGCCTTTTAGATGAGAGAGTTTGTATTACTGCTTTGATCTTGTTACTCACTGTTAGTCTGTTCAGATTTTGTATTTCTTCATGTTTCAATCTTAGTAGATTGTGTGTGTCTAAGAATTTATCCATTTCTTCTAGGTTTTCTAATTTGTTGATATCTCATTGTTTATAATTTTCTCTAATGATCCTCTGTATTTCTGTGATATCAGTTGTAATGTATTCTTTTTCCTCATCTGTTTTATTTATTTGGGTATTCTCTCTATTTTTCTTCATCAATTTAGCTAAAATTCTGTCCATTTTGTTTTTCTTACAAAAACTCAGCTTTTTGTTTCAAAATCTTTTGATTTTTTTAGTCTCAATTTCATTTATATCTGCTCTAATCATTATTATTTCGTTCCTTCTACTAATTTGGGATTTGGTTTGTTCTTGCTTTTCTAATTCTTTGTGATTGTTTACTAAAAATTTTTCTATTTTTTTGATGTAGGTGTTAACTGCTATACATTTTTCTCTTAGTACTGCTTTTGCTGTGTCCTGTAGGTTTTAGTATGTTGTCTTTTCTTTTTTAATTTCTCTATTGACTCATTGGTCATTCAGGAGCATATTGTTTAATTTCCATGTGTTTGTACAGTTTCTAAAGTTCATCTTGTTATTCATTTTTAGTTTTATTCCATTGTGATCAGAAAAGATTCTTGATATAAATTTAACTTTTTTGAATTTGCTAAGACTTTTTTGTGTGGCTTAAATTATGGTGTCTCCTGGAGAATGTTCCATCTGCAGCTGTTGGATAAAAATGTTCTTTCATGTCAGTTAGGTCCATTTGACTGAGAGTATAATTTAATATCCATGTTTATTTGTTGATTTTCTATCTGCATTATCTGTCCATTGCTGATAGTGGAATGTTGACATCTTCTGCTATTACTGTATTGCAGTCTATTTCTCCCTTTAGATCTATTGATAGTTGCTTTATATATTTGGATGCTTTGGTGTAGGGTGCATATTTATTTACTATTGCTATAGTCTCTTGCTGAATTGATGTTTTACCATTACATAATTACCTTCTTTGTCTCTTTTTGTAGTTTTTGTAAATTTAAAGTCTGTTTAATGTGATATAAGCATACTCCTGCTATATTTTAGATTACATTTGCATGAAGTATCTTTTTCACACCTTCACTTTCAGTTTGTGTGTGTCTTTTTAAAAAAAAATTATTTTATTTGAAAGATGTGGGATACAATCCAGGATTAGGCATGTAAGTGGTCATAATACGGGTAAAGTTTGGGCCTCCCTTTGGCCCCTAATTTGCCTAGTTTGTGATCAGGTACTTTTATTAATATTATGTGCTCCCCTCCCCTGTATGTGTGTCTTTATAGATGAAGTGACTTCTTCTGTGGCAGAATATAATTGGGTCTTTTAAAAAAACTCAGTCTGTCACTCTGTGTCTTTTGATTCAAGAATTTATTCCATTGACATTCTATGTTATTGTTAATAGGTAAGGACTAACTATTGTCATTTTCTAACCTTTTTTAGTTTTGTTTTGGTAAATCCTCTCTTCTTTTCTATCATTATTACTGTTTTTGTGGTTAAATGATTTTTCTCTGGTAGTATGTTTTAATTCCTTGCCTT
This sequence comes from Tarsius wallacei, assembly GCA_963574415.1. Lineage (NCBI taxonomy): Eukaryota > Metazoa > Chordata > Mammalia > Primates > Tarsiidae > Tarsius > Tarsius wallacei. The sequence continues at coordinate 5,590 of CAUYQG010089793.1, forward strand.
TTCGTGAATCTATTATAGGTTTTGCTATGTAGTTACCATGAGGCTTACAAAAAGAAGTCTTAGAGCTATAACAAATCATTTTGAACAGATGACAACCTTAATTGTAAAGAAAAAAGAAAGAAAAACTCAAAACTCTACAATTTAACTTCATTCCCTTCCACATTTTGTCTTTGTGTTGTCTCAATTTACATCTTTTTATATTGCCTTCTTTTAACAAATCATGTAGTTACTATTATTTTTGGTAGTTGTTTTAGACTTCATACTAAAGATATAAGCACACAATTCCTGTGTTAGAGTATTTTGAGCTTGTCTGTCTGCTTACTTCACCAATAAGCTTTATATCTTCAGATGCTTTCATGTTGCACATTAGTGTCCTTTTCTTTTGGACTAAAGAACTCGCTTTAGTAAGACAGGTCTGTTGGTGATGAATTTCCTCAGGTTTTATTTTTCTGGTAAAGTCTTTATCTCTTCTTCATGTCTGAGGGATAACTTCGTTGAGTATAATATTGTCAGTTGCAGTTTTTTTCTTTTTCCTTTAGCACTTTGAATATGTCATCCTAATTTCTCTTAGAATTTTTAAAATTTTAAATATGTGGGTTACAATTTAGGGTTAGGTATATGAATGTTCATTATGCAGGTACTCTTGTTGATGAGGTGTGCCCACCTCCCCGCTCCCTCCCCAGGCAGTTTCCCACTACTGCCAATCCCTTTCTGGCCTATAATAGTTCTACTGAAAGTCTGCTGCTAGACAAATAGAAGCTCCTTTTTTTTTAGTTGGAGTCTCACTCTGTTGCCCAGGCTGGAGTGCAGTGGCACATTCATGGCCACTGCAACCTCGACCTACTGGGCTCAGGCAATCCTCTTGCCTCCAGCTCCCAAAGTAGATGTAGCTGTAATTATAGGCATGTGCCACCAAGTCCAGATAATTGTTTATTTGGTTATTGTAGAGAAGAGGTCTCGTCAAGTTTCCCAGGTTGGTCTTGAACCCCTGGGCTCAGGCAATCCTCTTGCCTCCACCTCCCAACCTGCTGAGATTACAGGCGTGAGCCACTTCGCCTGGCTAGAAGCCCCTTTGTATATCATTTACTTCTTTCCTCTTGCTGCTTTTAGGATTTTCTCTTTGCCCTTGATCTTTGAGAGTTTGATTATTAATATTCTTTGGTGTACTCCTATTTGGGTTGAATTTGTTTGGTGATCTTTGATTTTTCTGTACCTCAATATTCATATTTTTCTTTAGATTTTGCAACATTTTATGTTATTTTTAAAATTTTTATTATTTATTGTTATTATTATTTTAGTTGGAGTCTCACTCTGTTGCCCAGGCTAGAGTGCAGTGGCATACTCAAGGCCACCGCAGCCTTGACCTGCTGGGTTCAGGTGATCCTTCCACCTCAGTCTTCCAAGTAGTTGGAACTACAGGTGCATGCCACCATGCTTGCTAATTTTTTCAATTTATTGTAGAGATGAGGTCTCACCAAGTTGCCCAGGCTGGTCTCAAACTCCTGAGCTCAGGCAATCCTTTCTCACCTTGGCCTCCCAGAGTGCTGGGATCATAGACTTAAACTGCATCTGACTTCTCTTATTATTTATTTCAATAACATTCCTATCCCTTTCTTTTTCTCTACTCCCTTTCTAATGATTCTTTAAAGTGCTATTTTGAAGCTATTCTCTAGGTCTTGTAAGCATTCTTTGTTTCTTCTCTTTTTCTTTTTTCCCTTTTGTTGTGTATTTTCAAATAGGTTGCCTTTGCACTGATTCTTTCATCTTGTTGATCCATTCTGCTATTAATACCCTCTAATGCATTTTTCAGTTCCTCAATTTTATTTTTCAATTTCCAGAATTCAGTTTGATTTTTTTCAAATTATTTTGCTCTCTTTATTATGTTTCGCTGATAGATTTCTGAATTACTTCTCTGTGTCTTATTGAAATTATTTAAGCTTTCTCAAAATAGCTATTTTGAATTCCCTGCTTGAGAAGTCATACATTTCTGTCTCTCCAGGGTCATTCATTGACATCTTATTTAGTCTGTGTCTTAGTTGAGGGTATTGCTATAGAGGAATCCTGAGGCTAACTAATTGATGAAGGAATAAGTTTCTTTGTCTTATGATTCTCTGCAGGCTGTACCAGAAGCATGACACTGGGATCTGCACCCTGGGAGGGCCTCAGACTGCTTCTACTCATGGTGGAAGGAGAAGGAGAGCTGGCATGCGCAGAGATCACATGGTGAGATATGAAGCAAAGGGTGAGGGTTCTTTTTAATAACCAGCTCTCATGGAAAATAATAGAGTGCTCACTCATTACTGCCACGAAGGCACTAAGCTATTCATGAAGGATCTGCCCTCATGACCCAAACACCTCCTGCTAGGCCACATCTCCAACACCGGGGATCAAATGTTAACGTGAGATTTGGAAGGGATCAGACAAACCAAATGTTAGCAGCCTGTTTGGTGACAACATATATCCCTGCATGTTTTTAATGTTGTGACCCTACATTAATGTATGGGCATTGAAGAATTAGGTATTTTTTTCTAGTCTCCATAATCTGGCTTTCTTTGTACCCGTCCTTCTTCAAAGGACCTTCTGGAAATTCAAAAGGGACAGACCATTGAGTTTTCCAAACCTGTGGCCACTGTAGCCATTTCAGCACTGGAGGGCACCATAAGCCCAGGTATGTTGTGACTCTCGCAAACTCCTAAATTTCAACCTGCTGAACTTAGGGAAGATCAGGAATAGTCCCTTGCTCACTTCTCTTTCTTTCCCCCAAGTGTAAGGAGTTCCTCTCCACTCTGATGTCTGGAATTGGAGAAGGATGACATGGGCATGCCTGTGGCCTCCCCAGCTGGTACCATGTTGGATCATACCCAAAGCCCGTGGCCTCGTAGACTAGTGCAGGGTTGGGGTTCACTCAGGGTCCACAGCCACTACCCTCTGACTGCTACTGATATTTATTGAGGCCTGAGGCCACTTTAGTTTGTTGATGGTGAAGCCACGTTGATGAAACTGGCTGGGACTTGGGAATATCTCACTATGGTGGCAGATTCCTTTTTGGCCTGTGGTAGATCTAGAAGTGCCATTTGGGCCACAAAGTTCTGCCCATTGCTATACTTTACTGTAGCAAGGCATACTAGGTTGCTAGGCAAAGTGCTTCTCTCTTCTTTCCCCAGCTAGAAGTCTCTGTTTGAACTGTCTGGAGTTGGGGGAGGGGTCATAGAGGCATTCCATGACCACCACAGCGGATGTTGTGCTGGGTTATTCCCCAAGCCCATACCCACTGCCTACCTTCCCAGTCCATGCAGTGCTGGCACTTGCTCAAGATCTGAGGCTTTACAGCCTGACTGTTGCTGACTTTTATTCAAGGTCCAAGGTCTTTTTAATTAGCTGGCGAAACCATCCTGGAATCAGGTCATTACACCTGGGCAGTGGATTTCCTTCTGGCCTGTGGTGGGTCATGAAGCGCTGTTGGATGCCACAGGGTTCTGTGTTTCACTTAGATTTACTGTAGTAGTGCTGGTACTAGGTTTCTAGGCAAAGTCCTCTGCACCCTTCCCTCTCTTTTCCTCAAGTGGAAGGAGTTTCTGTCTGTGCTGTGCTACCTGGACTTGGAGGACGGAAGACATGGACACTCCCATGGCAAACACAGGTGATGTCATGCTGGCTTGCTCCCCAAGCCCATGACCCCTCAGATCAGCACAGTACTTGGACTCACCCACCTGCCACTGCAGTTTACATGGAGCCTGAAGCTACTTTAATCAGCTGGTGGCTAAATGGGCCAGGACTTGATTTTCTCCCATTGGGGCAGTGATTCTCCTCTGTCCAAAGGCAGGTATAAAATGCTCCCTCATGGGCACTGGCCTGGAATGAAGGGCTGTGGGGGTTCTGCCTGGTGCTGTGTTCCAGGGCTGGCTCTATGTTCCAGTGCAACTTACAGTCCCACACTCACTTCTCTTTTCCTCCCTTCCTCAAGCAGAAATTTTCTCTCTCCATGCTGTGGTGCCTGGGATTGGACGATGGGTGTGAGACTTTCCTTCCTACCCTCTTCAATGTATCTTTTCTTGTTATTATGCTAAAATCAGTTACTCTTATATCTCACCTATTTTCTTTAGCGCTTTTGAAGATAGATGTGGATAGTTATTTAATTTGATATTCCTGCAGGGAATGATTGCTAGAAAGTTCAGTTTAGTCATTTTGCTCTCCATCTTTGAAACTCAGCATTTCTGCATTATAGTGTTTCAATTTATCCTTCTTTTTCTTGATGATTAATGCATTTTAAGTCTTATATATGTTACTAGTACATTTTGTGTAAAAAAAATTTTATACACTGATGTCATGAAGATTTTCTTCGTTGTTGTCTTTTGAATGCGTTATTGTGTTACCTTTTACATTCGGGTCTACAATCCACCTATGATTGATTTTTATTTATGATGTGAGATATAGATTGTTTCCTTTTTTTATTTAAAGAAAATTTTTTCACTACTGTGCAGTGTCACATTTGTGATAAATTAGGTGTCCACATGAGTGGGTCATTTCTGAGCTCTCTATTCATTTCCTTAGCCTAATTTTCAATTCTTGTGATACCAAACACTTTTGATTTTTAGAGCTAATAAGTCTTGTTATCTAGTAGAACAATTCCTCCCACATCGTTCTTTTCTAAGAATGTCTTGACTATTTTTGACCCTTTGCATTTTAGTGTGTATATTCAAATTAACTCATCAATTTCCACGCAAAACTGTTGGGATTTTGATTGAGATTGCACTGAACATATAGATCAATTTAGGAAGAAATGACATGTTTGCAATAACTTTCTATCTACTCTCCATTTATCTAGAACTTAAAAAAAAATCTAAATAATGTCTAGTAGTTTTCTGCATAAAGATCTTATATATCTGTCATTAGATTTATTGCTATTTATTTGATATTGATGTTATTATAAATAGTCTGTTTTAAATTTATTTTCATCTTAGTTTACTTTTTGCTGCTATAACATAACACCACAGACTGTAGAATTTATAAAGTTAAATTGGTTGACTTGAGTTTCTGGAGGCTGACAAGTCTAAGGCCAAGTCACCTGTAAGTCTGGTGTCTGGTGAGGCTTTTCTCTCCTTCCCAGGAGAGACCTTGCATGCTGCATCCTCCAGAGGAAAGGGGAATGCTGAATCTTCACATGATGAAAGGTGAAAAGGGCCAAGAGAGATCCCACTCCTGCAACCAAAGACCTTAATCCATTCATGAAATCGACCCTCATGAAATCGACACTTCCCAATACTGTTGCATTGCCAGTTTCATTATCAGTTTTGGAAGGGACAGAGGCCCAAACTGTAGCATTCCTGCCCCTCCCCCATGTCCTGTTCATATACCAAATACATTAGTTTCACCCCAGTATCTCCAACAGGTCCAAAGTCCAGGATTTTATCTAAATCAGATTGGGTAAGGCCGAAGGCATGAATCATCCTGAGGAAACCATCCCACCCCTCTCCCCACCCTGTGAACCTGTGAGATTAAGTTGTGACAGGCATAGGATAGAAATTCCCATTCCAAAAGGGAGAAAAAGGCAAGAAGGAAGGGTTAAAAGGTCCTAAGTAAATCCCAAACCCAACAGGATATTAAATATTAAAGCTTGGTAATAATCTTTCATCCTGTGGCATGCCTTCCAGACACATTTGAGTTGGATCTGCAAGGTCTCAGGCAACCCCACCCCTATGGCTTTGCTGTGCTTAGTCTACACAGAAGCTCTCATGAGTGGAGTCTCATGCCTGGAGCTCTCCCAAACTGATAGTACACACTGGTGGTATTACAGTTCTGAGGGATCAGGGATCTGCTCCCCTTGCTTCACTAGGCATTACCTTAGTGGAGACTCTCTGCATTGGTTCACCCCTGGAATAAGTCTCTCTCTGGGCCCCAAGACTTTCCACAACATCCTTTGAAGTCTAGGTGAAAGAAGCCATGCCTCCACAGTTCTTGCACTCTGTGAGTCTGCAGAATTAGAACCATGTGAATGTACCAAGATTTACAATGTATGCTTTCTGGAACAGTGGAAGTGGCCAAGGAGTACTGCATCAAAATGTGGGTATCAGAATCCTGAGACAGCCCTGGACAGCAAGCCCATGGAGGACACCCTGAGCGCATCCTGCAAAACCATTCTTCTCACAAGGCCATAGAGCTCTTGGCCTGGGATGAGAGGGGCAGTTCTAAAGATTTCCAAAGTGCCTTTGGGTCATTCTCTCATTTTCTTGATGAATAGCACCTGGCTTTCTTTTACCCATACTAATCTCCTTATAAAAAACAGTTGCTTGGCCACATTCTCGGTTTTCTCTCCAGAACATGCTTTTTAAATTCTTTACAAGACCAGTCTGGTGATTCTCTAAATGTTTACATTGTGCTTCCTTTTAATTATAAATACATTTTAAAATTATTTCTGTCTTCTCTCATTTTACTATATGAAGTTAAGAAAGTCACATGGTCTTTTCAATGCTTTGTTGCTCAGAGAGTTATTCATCCAAATACCCTATCTTATGGTTCATAATCACTATCTTCCATAAAGCCCTAGGGCATGGGCCCAATTCATCCAAGTTCTTTACCACTTTATAACAAGGATGGGCCTTCCTCCAGTTTCTTTTTTTAAATGCTTGAAGCCTTCCTTTTTTTTGTTTGTTTTTTTGAGTCAGAGTCTCACTCTGTCACCCACACTGGAGTGCAGTGGCACACTCACAGCCATCGCAACCTCAACCTGCTGGGATCAGACGATCCTTCTGCCTCAGCCTGCCAAGTAGCTGGAACTACAGGCATGTACTACCACACCTGGCTAATTTTTTGATTTATTGTAGAGACAAGGTCTTACCAAGTTGCCCAGGCTGGTTTCAAAACCCTGGCTCAGGTAATCCTCATGCCTCAGTCTCCCAAAGTGCTGGGATTATAGGCTTGAGTCACCGTGCCTAGTGAGTCTTCCTTTTTAAAAATTTTTTACTTTTTATTTTACATTTTAAAGATGTGGGGTAAAATTCAGGGTTAGGTATGCAAATGTTCATTATGCATGTACCCTTGTTGATGAGATGTGCCCCCCACCCCCGGCAGTTTCCCACTACTGCCAATCCCTTTCTTATAGTATCGTGAGAATTGTTCAAGGTCGCTTATGACTAAGAACATGTGGTGCTTGGTTCCTTCTTTCTGTGATAGATCACTCAGTATTATAGACTCCAAGTCCATCCAAGTTGCTGCGAAGTTCATAATTTTGTCCTTCTTTATGACTGTGTAATATTCCATCATGTATATGTACCACATTTTTAAAAAAAATCCAAGCTCTTGATGGGCAGCTCAGTTGGTTCCATGTTTTTGCTATTGTGAATAATGTTGCAACAAACATGTATGTGCAGGTATCTTTTTCATAGAGTGATTTGAGTTTCTCTTGATGTATTCCCAGAAGAGGGATTGAGGAGTCTTATGGAAGGTTGATTTTTAGATTTTTTTTTAAAAAGTTTTTATTTTAAAGATGTGGGGTTCAATTCAGGGTTAGGTATATAAATGTTCATTATGCAGGTACTCTTGTTGATGAGGTGTGCCCTCCCCCCACCTCAGGCAGATTCCCACTACTACCAATCTCAGGTAACTTTCTAAGGAATGATTTTGTATGGTAACTTTTCTATTCCCCATTTAGCTCCATTTCTTCTGTTGCCTGTTTGCTT
>CAUYQG010089794.1:0-13220 GCA_963574415.1 Tarsius wallacei
CAATGTAAGAAAAAATGAAAAATAAGCCGGGCTCGGTGGCTCAGCCTGTAATCCCGCGCCTTGGGAGGCTGAGGTGAGTGGATTGCCTGAGCCCGCGGGTTCGAGACCCGCCTGGGCAACTTGGCAAGACCTCATCTCTACAATACATCAAAAAAATTAGCCGGGCGTGGTAGTGTCCATTTGTAATTCTGGCTACTTGGAAGGCTGAGGCGGAAGGATTACTGGAGCCCAGCAGGTCGAGGCTGCGGTGGCCGGGAGCGGCCGCTGCACTCCAGTCTGGGTGACAGAGTGAGACTCCAATTCAAAAAAAAAAAAAAAGAAAGAAAGAAAAAAGAAAAATAAGCTTGAGAACTGAGAGGAACTCTGAGAGTAGATGAATTCTGCATTAGACAAGTGCTGGTGGGATATCCAATTCAGTGACCAGTGGGTATTTGGGGAGGTGAGACTGGACAGGCTCTGTAATTAGACAATTGTCAAGTAGGTAATAAGTCACAAGGTCAGAGTAGATGAGGACACTGACTCAAAATGAAAATGACAGTGATAGCAGGCCAAAGCTTGTATTTCAGGAAAGCAAACTAATAGGTGTTAGGAGCCAAAGGAAAAAGCTTACAACATTTGTAGGTGTTGCAGAATCTGGCTTTTTGTTTTTTGTTTTGTTAACCAGGAACAGTGTTTCAGGGAAAAGCTCAGTCCTCTTTGGATCCTTTTAAGGCAATCATTTTAGAAAGATAATTCGATAAATGATCTTCCATTGTGTGTATTTGTTGCTAGAACATGGAACTTGCCACGAATATCCATGACTTACTTTTGTAAAACCACATAGTGACTTTTTGTGTTCATATGGGTAAAAGTGAATAATGAGTTAATAATGATGGTCCTTAAATTTATCTCCTGCAAAATGATGAGAATTACATAGAAATTGTACCGTATAATTTACAGATAACTCTTGGTAAATTTCCTTTTTATATAAATGAAATTAAATGGCAGCACTGTTATTATTTTAATCTGAAATAATTCTGAATTGTTCAAAAAGTACCATTTTCAGCATTCTTCCATCTGTTCTTTTGATCTGGATGAACTGATGAACATTCTATCCTTTACAAATTAATCTCCAATTAAAAGCCGCTCCTGGGAACGTGGGTACTGATAATTTTAATCAGGAACCATAGAATGGATTATTTCATTAAGTACTTGAATGTGGTAGAATTTCATGGGCTCTTAAATGTAAGACTTTCTAAATTAAAGTTCAAACTAAACAAAAATAACTGTTGCAGGAGTTTTGAACTCCACTGTCAGCTTACACCTGCAACCTTGGGTTCTTGTCCCAAGACCAAGAAGATTAAGGAATGTGGTCACCAAAAAGATAAATGAAAGAAGGAGTTTATTAAGCAACAAAGCTCTCCAGAGAAAAGAAGGGGTCTGAAATGGGTTACTTGTGCTAGTAGTTTGTGGTTTCTAGCTTATCTTTTCTGGGGGCACTTCTCTCATTTACATCTCATCTGCCCCTTACTTCCTGAGACCCAATTTTAATGCATACAGGTCCTTGACCAAGGTTACTCCCTATCGACTATTACCCATAAGTACCACAGAAAAGCCCACTGGGGGCGGGGAGGGGTAAAACCTCAATGCAAATGCTGTGTTAAGGATATTATAATAAGCCAAGGTCAAGTTAGGACATTTAGTAAAGCTACCATCCCGCGTTTAAGGAGCACAAAGTCCCTTTTATCAGTACATCCTGGGTTGAGAGGAAGCTCTTAATCACATTTTCAGCCAACAATTATATAATGGGGATGGTGTAGGGGGCGTTCCTGCAAGTGTCAAGTCTCCTGGAGACCCTCCCTCTCTGTCTGCCTAACCAGCTGCTGACCCTCCTCTCTCAACTGGATATGTTACTTTTAATGTTACTCAAATGAAAATGTATTTTCTGTGCACATTTTCAAATCAGCCTTGAAGATTAGATGCCTAGATATTTCCTAGTAAAACAGATACTCTATCATTCATTTTCAAGATGATTATATCTTTAAAAAATGAAATACAGTAAAACTTTATATGCAATATTGAAGTGTATTTTTAAAAAACAAACAAACAAAAAGGCAATGGATAATTTCAAGCTTGCAAACATAGACTGCATGACACAGAATGGGTCACAGAGTTTTTTGGATTTAAAAAAATGGTTAAGGAATGGAGAGAACAAATTTTCTCTGAATTGTACAGTGTGTACACCCCCAACTGCATGGAAAATTGTCTTAAACTGGAAGCTGCTTTCACAAACTTTGACAAAGACTCCTGCTTAAATGCCAAAATACTCTGCCTGCCTCCCCATAGAACTACGTTAGCTGACAGACAGATGTTAAACAAAGCTTCCTCACTGTGACTTCCTGTTGATATGCTTCATAAATACCTTTCTTCCTAAAACAATAGGCAAAGAAAAACCTGGAAGCCTTCTTTGCAATTCATATATGATAATGCTGCCAGTCCTAATACCAGCTCCTTAAGAGTGTTTGTCCTTCAACTATCAAACTGTTAAGTACACAGTTTGCATCATAAAACTTTTGCTTCCACACATGCAAGTCACTGGTGAATCAGTAAACAAGAAAAAATCCTATATTTTGAGAGAAATAGTAGAAAATGAATTAAAGGTTTCTATAGCAAGATTCCATTTGACAAATGTTTGAGAACTAAGGTGAAACGAATCCTCATTAATGATTGTAATTAAGTGTCTAACCATCTATTTATTTTCATTGCTGTTAAGTGGATAGATGCTTGAAGGCAGAAACTGTTCTTGTATGTACTGTGGCCACAAGACTTGTGAGATGTTCTCATAAACCATGCTTTGTGCTGATACCACATCCCTTCACAAATAGTCCTCTCAGGAATATCAAATTTATTCAGTGTTTAATGGGGCCTCTACTTTGAAGGCGATGTCATAGGGGATCCAGGAAGCCATCTCCTTCACATCTTACCTGGAGAAGGTAATGTTCTATAACAAATTCTGTTTTTAGCCAAGCACAGAGAAAAAATGGTTTTCCCATACTTAACAAGAAAGTCATTTGGATGGAGGACACAGGAAGCAAGGGTAGACAAATGCATTCCTGTCCTCAGGGGGTGGCAACCGGGTCGGAGTCCACTGTAGTGAGGTCTGTACTTGCCTCCCACACATTGCCAAGTAGTCATCATTAGTTTACAAAATAGGCATCTTTCATTTTCTTCTCCAAGAAATAAAGTCTTGGCCAGGCTCCGTGTCTCAACCAGTAATTCCAGCGCTTCAGGAGGAAGAGGCAAGCGGATTGACTGAGCCCGCAGGTTTGAGACCAGCCCAGGCAACTTGGTGAGACCTCGTCTCTACAATAAATAAAAAATTAGCTGGGCGTGGTAGCGTGCGCCTGTAGTTCCGGCTACTTGGAAGGCTGAGGCGGAAGAAAAGCTGGAGCCCAGCAGGTCGACCCAGGGGTGGCCATGAGTGTGCCAGGGCACTCCAGTCTGGGCGATGGAGTGAGACTCCAACTCAAATAAATAAATAAAGTCTTCTTTTTTTTTTTTTTTTGAGTTGGAGTCTCACTCCGTCTCCCAGACCGGAGTGCAGCGGCCGCTCCCGGCCACCGCAGCCTCGACCTGCTGGGCTCCGGCGATCCTTCCGCCTCAGCCTTCCGAGTAGCTGGAACCACAGGCGCGTGCTGCCATGCCCAGCTAATTTTTTTGATTTTTTGTAGAGATGAGGGCTCGCCAAGTTGCCCAGGCGGGTCTCGAACCCGCGGGCTTAGGCATTCCACTCACCTCAACCTCCCAAAGCGCGGGATTACAGGCTGAGCCACCGAGGCCGGCTAAATAAAGTCTTAAAGATCAATTATGCTAGAAAAAAATATAAGGGTTCTGCTTTTCAGTTGAAGAAAAATAATTTAGTATTTCTGTCATTGGAAATATATTTCTTTTATTTGTCTTAGAACTTTTATGTCTGCATCTCGGAGATGCTTGACTTCTGAACAAGACTAAAGCTACTAGGAGCTGAACGAGTCCAAGAATGTGTGGAAGCATTTCTCTTTTTTCTATTTTATATTGCTGGTCTTATTAGCAAATACCCTAAAAGTATATTGGAGAAAAATTAGCAATAGGAAAAGGATTCTATAGTAAATCTTATGCAATTAATTCTATAAAATTCCCTATCTGGTAAAAGACTTGCTGGTGCGATTTCTATTAACAAGTTTTAGGGGGAGAACCAAACTGAAAATATAAAATAAAATGATTAGTAGAATCAAAGACAACTATCCTGTATTTCATAACTATGTGAAGATGTATTAAAAGCAAAGACTGAAGCTGAGTTTGAAATAATTGATCCATATCCTTGAGCTAACACTAGTGAATATTTATAAAATGTTTTATTTCAAAGGGGTACACTGACTTTTTTCCCAGAAAAATTTGGATAGTCTCCTCACCAAGCAGACTGAAATGACAAGCTAACAATGGTGCAAAGGTCAGGCTATTCTTTCTTTCTGCCTTCATTAACTACCCAAAATCATGAATGCTTGCTCTCTCTATAGTCACTCTCTCCTTGACCTCGAGCTCTCTTCATAACTTTGTAACCCAAACTTCTTCCCAGTCACAAGGAAGACTACAAGAGCACTACTTTATACTATTGCCAACGCCTCCCTAATTGCCTATCTAGAATCTCAACCTTAAAAAAAAAAAAGCCAACCTTTGAGGATCAGGGCAGGTTTGAAGTCCTCCAAAAAAAATAAAAGGGAAATGAAGAATCAAGACAAGTTGAATGAGCAGCCCTCCCCACTCAATCCGTTTCACACAACCTCAAGAAAGCTTGTCAGTACTATGAGCCAAGGAATTGGTCATTATGCTAACAGGTTGAGTCTTATGTGCAAAGGAGTAGAAATCCCAGGACAGACAGGTGATGCTCTCTCTCTTCTATGGAGCAATTTCTAAAAGGATGGTAAGTAACTAAAATGAGATAGAGGGAATAATTTTTCCTTTAAGAATCCTAGCTGTTTTATTGTCTCTCTTTTCTCTCCCTGCCGCTCCACTTGGACTCCCATACTACCTCCAAAATAGAAGGGATTCCTAAAGTTTTCTCAAGGTCTGGGGAGAAATGGTCTACCTAGTTTGCCCCCTGCTGGGTGTCTTTTCATTTGGGGTGTGTGTGTGTGTGTGTGTGTGTGTGTGTGTGTGTGTGTGTGTGGTGTATGTGTATGTTTTAAGAATACAAACAAGTTCTCAGACCATTTCTCTATGGAATGCCTTGAGATCTGGAAACAAAGCCACAGCACAGTGTGGAATGAAAATCATTCTGTGCACATAATTTTCTAGATAATTTATTTGAGTCGATGGTCTCACGCTGATGCCCAGGCTGGAGTGTAGTGGCACACTCATGGTTTGCTGCAGCCTCCACCTCTTGGCCTCAGGCAGTCCTTTAGCCTCTACCTCAGGCTCTTGAGTAGCTGGAACTACAGGTGCACACCATTATGCCTGCCTACATTTTTGAAATTTTTTCTAGAAAGATGGTCTCACTATGTAGCTTAGGCTGGTCTCAAACTCCTGGACTCGAGCGATTCTTCCTCCTTGGCCTCCCAAAGTACTGGGATTACAAGCATAAGTCACCCTGCCCAGTCTCCATGATTATTTTTTATTGGGAAGCTTAAGTAGATGTGCGGATAACCTAGAACAAGTTAAAATAGTGTAACTTAATTTCAACTTCAGCTTCATCATGATGATATTTGTACCAACTCTTGTTTAAAGTTGCCTTTAATTTGCTGTTGTTTATAAATAGTATTTTAAGGTCATGCGTGTTGGCAAGCATTTGTAATCCCGGCACTTTGGGAGTCCGAGGTGGAAGATTACTTGAGTCCTGGAGTTTGAGAACAGCCTAGGCAACCTAGGGAGACCCCATTTTTATAAAAAATAAAATAAAATAAAATAAAATAAATTAGCCGTGCATGGTGGTGTGTGCCTGTAGTACCAACTACTTGAGAGGCTGAGGCAGAAGGATCCACTGAGCCAGGAGGTCAAGGTTACAGTGAGTCACATGGTTGTGCCACTGCACTCCAGTCTGGACAACAGAGTGAGACCCCCACTTTAAGTAAATAACAAGTAAACAAACAACCAAACATTTTTTTAGTCTACCAACGTTATTTTTCTCTTTCTTTTTTTAAAAATTTTTATTATAAAGATGTGGGGTACAATTCAGGATTAGGTATATAAACTTTGAACTTGCAGGTACCCTTGTTGATGAGGTATGCCCCTCCCTTCCATGCTACTAATCTTTAAGAGACTACCACATTTTGAGCTTTGGTATGGTATCAAAGAATACCCCCAGTTAACTGAAAAGGCAATTGAAGAGACTTCTGCTTAGAAAAGATTAGTGGTTGCCATGAGTTATCAGAGTATGGAGGGAGAAGAGGAGGTGGCTACAGGTGTAAGGTGGCAGCATGAGAGATCTGTGTAATGGAACTGTTCGCTATCATGACTGTGATGTGGGTCCATGAATCTGCACATCTGCACAAAATCTCACAAAACTAAATACACACACACAAACGAGTGCACATAAAAGTGGTGAAATCAGGATAAAGTCACTGGATTTTATCAAGGTTGATTTCCTGGTTGTGATATTATACTATAATTATGCAAGATATTACCATTGGGGAAAATTGAGTGAAAGGTTACAGAATCTCTCTGTATTACTTCTTACAACTGCATGTAAGTCTACAATTATCTCCAAACAAAAAGTTAAAAGAAATGCTCTGCCTTTTCCAACTACATATCTATGTGAGGCCAGAATTTCTTCATATATTTTAGCCAGAACAACATATTGCAACAAGTTGAATGCCTAAGTGTAATATAAGAGAATGAATCTGTCTTCTATTAACTCAGACATAACAGATTTACAAAACTGTGGAGTAATGCTAGTTAACTTACCTGTATGGTATAGTTTGTAGAAAATTAATTATTTATTATAAGATATGAAGCAAATGTAATGGGTTTATTGTTGCAATTTAAACATAAAGCAATAATTTAATATTTTACACATTTCTCTATTTTAATTTCTAATATAGAATTTATGATAGTAATAAATCACATACACAAAAGCTCTTTGAGGTTCTCAATAATTTTTAAGCATGTAAAGGGATCCAAAGATTTAAAAAATTTTTAATTGTCCTTGGAAGAGGAATCAACTCTGCTGATAAACCACTTATTAAAATGGGGTTTAATAAGATCCTTTGGCCTGCAACACTGCTGGCCAGTACAGACAAGGCTGGGAAATTTTTTTTTCTCTTGCTATGTTATCCATGCTAGTCTCAAACTCCTAGCCTCAAGCGATCCTCCTGCCTCAGCCTCCCAAAGTACTGGAATTACTGGCATGAGCCACAATGCCCAGGCAAGGCCGGGACATTTTAGCCAGATGTTACTAAAGGCGAGTGAGTCTATAAAATGGAATTAAACCTTGGCAATAACCCAGAGCACCTGACTTTCTCTCAAAGGCTCCCACTTAGAGCTGAGGATGATGAGCTGGGACAGTGACTTCTTACCCCTTCCTCTTGCACCTGCCATGCCTTCTGCTTCCTGTCTAAAATGGGGCTAAGTAGCTAATGGCAGAAAAATTATCCCTATCATGAGAGGTCTAACCCATCCACATGGGGCAGCCAGAAGACGCTGGAATTGGCCGAGAAGACCTCTAACATTTAAAACTTCAGCTTCAGTCGTGTAGAGGGGGGAATAGTTGACAGTGAGAAAAACGAGGATAGAGGGAGCAGAGAGGGTGAAAATTCATCTAGAGCTGTCCTTGTCATTGAGGGTCCTATGGAGTCCAGACTAAGAGGTATGGGATGATAGCAATATGAGAGATGGACAGGTTATGTGGAATGTGCAGAGTTGTGCAGCGGTTCCAAGACTGGAGATCAGTGAGAAGGGTTGTGTAAGGGGACCAGCTGTCCAGGTTCCTGGTCACAGGATATTCAGTGCTAAAGTTTCTAGATGAATGGTCACCCTCCATATGAGAACGTGTGTCAGATGAGAACCACTTGAAGGGGGACTTTCATTGTGGGTAGGGGTAGATAAGTGGGTAAGGGTGGGATCATGAAGAGATGGAAGAAAAAAAGCACGGACAGAGACACAGAACAATAATTATGGTGTTCAGGAGCCATTGAGATCACTAAATCACAGTGATGCCAGGTGGGTTGCAGTATGTTGCTCCTTGAGTTCTTTGACTTTGCCATGGAAAGGCATTTCAGAGTAAGTTCCAAGTATAGTTTAAGACAGAGTTAATTAGAATAGACAGAGACACGCACAATGGACATGAGTGCCTCAAGAGAAAGGATACACGCTTGCCTTTGAAAAGAAGATATATATACTTGTAAACAATGATTTAGCAAAACATGGGCTAAGAGTGGAGGGCTGCAAATATCTGGTCATGAGTTTTGATGGCCATCTCTCCACCTTCTATGAGCTAAGAGAGATGGGTTGCAGGCGTCTGGTCATGAGGTTTGATTACCATCTCTCAACCTTTTAAGGTCACAAGGACTCTCTAAGTAATTGCACTAGATTCGAGCTTTTCTTAGAACATCACGTCTGTGTTTGGGGTAATTCTCTCTTTCTATGATTTCTGCACAAGTAGATCCATATTCCAGGCCACAAGGTCGTTGGTCTAGTGTGCCTGGTCTGGTTGGATAAAGGTCGTGTACCGATAAGAAAGATGTCTGAACACTTAAGGCTATTTTAATTTAGACTGCCAACAAGAGATTTACTTATCTGTGTCTAGTCTAGATTGAATAACCTGCCTCAACAGGAAAAGATACTTTCTTGGGAAGAGCTGAGAAAGAAGTAATATTAGGAAACGCCTAATACCTGCTGAGGGATCTGGCTATAAGAAGAGATGAAAAACTCCGGAAATAGTGAGAAGAAGGGGTGAGAAAAAACATTCTTTCAAGAACTGTGTGTGAATACTTTTTTTAAAAAATAGAAAAATCTTTGGAATTAAAAAAAAAGGTTTTCCTTAATGTAGAGTCTTTTTTCCCAGACCTTCATATTTCTAGATGTAAAACAAAGAGTTTCAGAAAGATTCTGAGCAATTCAGTGGGACCACCCATATCAAGTCCTGTGCCAAACTTTTTAAGACAAAAAAGCATTTCAATCCTTTCCTAAAACTTTGGAAATGCCGGGTGCCATTACTTACCTTGGATTACTTTTGGGAGCTAGAGTGTGTGTGTGTGTGTGTGTGTAATGTTTTACCTGGGTGATGTGGTTAGCTATAGCCTACCATCAATTGCTGAGCAATTGACTGTAATACAACAGTTAATAGCAAGGGTCTGCAGGCAGACCTGTGTTCTAATCCTGGATTTGTTATTGTTCCATGCAACCTAGTCTTTGTTCTCCTTTGTACAATGGTGGAACAATAGTATCTACCCTGTGATTTTGTTTCAAGGATTCATTGAGCTAATGTATTAGCGTGTAACGTGTAGTGCTAATATGTGAACTGTTATTATTTTAATATTAGCTATTGTTTATGGAGGAACTATTAGAATAGAAAGTTCACTAGAAAGCATTTATCCCACAAGGGTACCTGCATAGTGAACCTTTGTATACCTAACCCTGAATTGTACCCCACATCTTTAAGATAAAAAACTTTTAAAAATAAAAATAAAAAAGAAAGCATTTTTCCCTCTTTTTTTTTCTTTCTTACAGTTGGCATATTTTCCTATATCAAAGATCAATTTCATTCTGCCAACAAAAGTTAAAAATTTTCCTCAGGATGATCAGAATTAAAAGTTGGAATAGTAACTTCTAACTCTTGAGTGTATCACATCTAAAACAATCTTTTTTGAGCAAACCAAATTATATATATATATATATATGAGCCTAAAAATGATGATTATCTTGTTGTCATCAGTATTCTTGTTACTCATTCACCATGAACAATGTCACAATACAATCAAGTAATAAGTACGTTCACCTGGTTTGGTTTGCAACAGAGAAAGGACAGAATAGACACAAAGAATAGGTTCATCGTTCAACACATATTGTTTTATGCACATGAGGTACTATCTAGGTACTTGGGATAGAAAGATGAACAAAACAACTTCCCTGTTATCATGGAGCTTATATTTTAGCAGGAGAAAATGAAAAATAGACAAGATAAACAAGTTAATTGTATAGTTTGTTAGAATTTGATAACTGCTGTGTAAAAATGAAAGAAGTGAAAGAAAAGAGGGGTCAGGAATGGGGAGGGGGAGGGGTATGGCGTGTATACAGTGGGGAGGACAGGGTGGCCTCGCTGAGAAGGTGAGATTTGAGCAAAGACTTGAGAGATATACGGGATTTGGAGAAGCAATTGTCTGGAGAGGGTGAACAGATATTACAGAGTGTTTTGGCTTTTGCATTCTCTGAAGGCTCAGTTCATTGCTTCAGTCTTGCAGTTGGATAACCATCAATGAATAAGGTGTGAGTAAAAAGCAGCGTGAAGTTCTTTGAGATTGTAAATTAGCATTTTTGTCTTGAATCGGGCTCTCAGGCTTTATTTTAATGCATTTCAAGATGTGGGATTAAGTGAATAAATAATAATGACATCGACAAGAACGATGGTGATGACAATGATACAGCACCAATAATAGATTAACATTCATTGCCATCTAATATTAGGTGTCAAAGCTTTGAATTCAGTCTGTGGGTCGGGTGACTATTCTCAAAACTTCAGCTGGCTTTCAGCTTTACACAGAGTCATCGTGGTTTTTAGAAATTCTGTAACTTTAATCACTGGAGAAGACGGGGAGGCCTGCCTGTCCATGCTTAAAATTACAGATTGTAGCCAGGGCTGCTCAAATGGACAATGAACTACTTCATTGAATAATGCAACAATGTAAAAACCTGAGTGGTTCCAGAAAGCCCAGGTCTTTTGTAAGCCCTTGAAGATATCTCTTCTGAGGTAAGACTATCCAGCTCATGACCTTGGACCTGAGGTAGGAAGGCTGCCATTCCACTCTGGGAGTTGCCATTTTTGTACATTTGTCCTATCAAAATAGGTTTTATTTACAACTTACTGGTCTCTTGTCTAACATAATGAGTGATTCTTCACAACAAGTAAGAAATATAAATGAGAGGACTCAGAACACAGGTTTTTTTTTTCTTCTTTTTTTAAGGAGCAAGTCATCCTCTACAGTTATAGGGAATAAGCTGTGAAGAGATGGATTTACACTTGCTTTGTTTTTTAAATGCCAAAAGCTGGCAACACTACAGGTTTTTGTGAGTTGACTCATCTCTGCACACATTTACTTGGTGGTGTCTTTTATCCTATTCATTCTATGAAAATGATGGTTTTCTGCATATCAGATCTATTTTGGGGCCTGTCGCTTCTTTAAAACGGACTGGGGCATTCAATAACAGTCAAATTTATACCACTGGCCCTTCTAGAGACCTTGAACTTTTGTTTCAGTTCTCCATTTTTTTCATCCATTTATATAATTCGTGAAATAGTAATATATTCCCTTAAGACTGCTGTATGATTAATACAGTAAAAAGTAATGAGATGATAAAATTAAACAACTCTTTTGAAATTCTTAGAAGAGAAATACTAAATAAATCCAAAAATTTTTTTCTAATTACCGCGCAAAGAATATGCTTATTCAGCACTGATCTGTGTAGTTCAGGTTTCTTTCATGAAGTGATTTTTTTTTTTTGTCTTTTACAATATTTCCTGAAATTTCTTCAGAATTCTTAAATTAACCTAGGTGGCCTTTCCTTCCCTGTCCATAAATGCAGAACATACCAACCATAACTACTCTATTTCAGCCCTTTCCTGTTGCTGCTCTCTCTTGCGTCAGTGTGAAGTCTTATTCGCTAAGAATGTCCAGGGGACAAAGACGTAGCACTAAGATGTGGCCTTCCTGATTTTCTGGCTGTCATTGTTACCTTACAGGGTTGTTTTTGTTATCCTGAATGTGAAGTGCCTTGAAAACTCTTCTAAAGTGCCGTATATAAATACAAAGTATTGTTTGTGGTTGCTACTTAATCACAGGGTTATCTGAAGTCTTCCTAATCTTTTACAACGTTACTTAACGAAGTTGAGAGTTCAATGAGTGAATGCTCCCAGTATCACTTTCAGGGGTATTTTCTTTTCTGACAATTCTGTTGGATAAATTGGCTTTCTGTAATAATAGTAAATATCTTTTAAAGAAATTTCAGCCTAACTCTCAAAGATTTGAAATTTAACATCCTGGAAAAGTATTGACAAATTATGGTTTTAGGCACCAGCTGCCATTCATACAGAATCTTGAGTCTCCTCAATGCTAACGCTGGCCCTGGATACCTTAATTTTGATTCTAACTCTGCTTTTTAAAAGTGTAGCGAATGTTCTTTTAACTATCAATTATTATCTTGATTAGTTGCCTCCTTTTAACATTTTCCATGTAGGAGTCTAAGAACCTTTCATGTGTGTGCTCTATTGTTTGTCTACATATTTTAAAAATAAAGTAAAATAAAATTCACATTTTAAATGATTGTATATATAAGAGGATAATTTGATAAGTTAAATTTCTTCCCTACACGCTTCCCCCCCAGCCACCCATTTTCCTACTTGAATTTAATTTGTATCTCGTCAGAGACAAATGTACAGAGCACATGCAGAGATAGATGTATGCAAACATACATTTGCTTATACATATATTTTATGCCTTACTATTTTCACTTAGTGTATTTTGGAGATTGTTCCATATTGAGTGTTGAAAGCTACCTCCCTGTCTGCAACTGGTTGATAGCATACACAGTAGCTGCACTGTTTTTTTTTTTTTTTTGTAACTTTTAAATTTTTTTATTTTAAAATTGTGGGTTATAATTCAGGGCTAGGTATACAAATATTCATTGTGCAGGTACCCTTGCTGATGAGGTGTGCCCCCCCTTTCTCAGGCAGATTTGCACTACTGTCAATCCCATCTCCCCACCCTCCTCCCCCCGCAGTTTCCCCCTACTGTCAATCCTTTTCTTGTAGTATTACGGTAGTTGTTCAAGGTCCGCTTATGAGTGAGAACATGTGATACTCAGGTCTTTGTTTCTGTGAAAGATCACTCAGTATTATAGACTCTAAGTCCATGCAGGTTGCTGCAGAGTTCATGATTTTGTTCTTCTTTACGGCTGCATAATATTCCATTGTGTATATGTACCACATTTTTTTAATCCAGTCCTCTTTTGATGGGCAGCATGGGTTGGTTCCATGTTCTAGCTATTGTGAACAA
>CAUYQG010089796.1:0-20316 GCA_963574415.1 Tarsius wallacei
ATCATAAAAATTCAAACTATAAGACTCTTAGAAAACACAGGAGATACCTTTACAGAAATCAGAGTAGGCAACCAATTCCTGATCAAAACTCCAGATGTCCATGCCATAAGAGAGAAGATAGACAAGTGGGATCTCATTAAAGTGAAAAGCTTCTGTAAAGCAAAATAAACCATCAAGAGAGTGGGGAGACAGCCCAACAAATAAGAAAAAATATTTACCAACTGTATATCTGACAAAGGCCTAACATCCTGAATCTACAAGGAACTCAAACATGCTGAAAGGAAGCCTGTTTACTTTTAAAGTAAATTGTCAAATGTGATCTGTTGGTTATCACAGGGATGGGCATACCTATGTTAACACATCTTCCTTGCCAATGTCTAATTCAGGAATGGCCATGAGGTTTATTTGGATCACTGAGATTGGAGTAGAGAATTGTTCTGCAATATTCAGGTTGGCCCCCAAGTACTGATTCCCTCTCTCTCTCTCTCTCTCTGAATATAAAGCCCTTATTTCTTGAAAGCCATCTTATTCTCTCATGTCAGCCTGGGGTTAAATGTAATACACAGAGGAAAAATTAACATAATGACTTGAGGAAATCAGATAAGAATTGCATTCTACCTTGTACTTCTAGATATAAGCCAATTAAATGTCTTATTACTTACATTTGAGATGAATTTTCTGGTACTTGTAGTTGAAAATATCATAATTGGTTAAGTAAGCACAAGGTCATTAGAAGAGAAGACATCCACATAACTCTTTGTGTCTCTGGCCTTCTTGCCATATGTCAGACACACTGTTGTGGGTTGAATTAGATCCCTCCAAAATTCACATGTTGAAGCCCTAACCTCCAGCACCTTAGAATGTCATTTTATTTAGAAGTAAGACTATTGAAGAAGTAATTAGCTAAGATAAGGTCATTGGGATGAGCCCCAAATCCAGTCTAATTCAGTCTATAACCAGTGTCCTTATAAAAAGGGAATGTTTGGACACAGACAGGCACACAAAAAGAATATCATGTAATGACAAAGGAAAAGATTGAGGTGATATTTCTGCAGGCAAAAGAATTTCAAAGAGTGCCATCAAACCATCAGAAGCTAGAAGAGAAGCAGGAACAGATTTTCTCACACAGACCTCAGAAGGTACTAACCCTGCTGACACCTTGACCTTGAACTTCCAGCCTCCAGAACTGTAAGACAATACATTTCTGTTGATGAAGCTGCTCAGTTTGTGGCACTTTCTTATGGCAGCTCTGGCAAACTAATATACACACAGACTTCATGTTTGAGTTAGGGCTTTTGTGATAGATGTTCCTGTGCTTAGAATGTTCTCGTACTTGATCTTCATGTTGTTGGTTCTTTCTTATTTTTCATATCTTAGTTTAAGAGTCCCCTCCTCAGAGAGGCTTTCCAGCACTGCCTAATCTAGAGCAGCCCTACTAGATACTTTTATTATCACTCTGCTTTCATTTTTGGACCAATATTCACCACTCTGAAATGTCCTTGCATTTTTAATTATATGTTAATTGTCTATACTGCCACTAGAATGTGAGCTCCACTGGAAACAGGAAGCTTTTTTATTTTTTATTTTTTATCTTGTTCACTGTTGAACTCCCAGGACCAGGAACCCTGCTGGGTACACATCAGGTACTCAAAAAGTATATGGTAAATGAATAAATATGGAGCAAATGAGTATGAATAAAATGGCAAAAATGAGTTATGTCATTGAACTTTTGAATGTTTTGTATATTTAGGTGAATGAACTGAACATTAATATCCTGCTTCTATAATTTAATATGTGAATTTAATTAACTTTCTCTGCCTCTCTTATGTTATCTATAAAATGGAAAACTAAAGGTGTCTTCCTATAGAGTTATTTCTATAGAGAAGTAATGAGAAGATTTATGAAAAGTACTTAGCAAATATTCACAATAAGAACAAGCTGTTTTTTTTTTTTTCCTCTCTCTTCTCACTAGATCTGAAATCAACACATGGCTTAATGTAGCAGGCTAACAATGTCTTCCAAATATATGTCTACCTCCTAAACCCTAGACTCTGTGAATATTATTTTATTTGGAAAAAGGATTTTTGCAGATGTGATTAAATAAAGGGGCTTGAGATGGGGAAACAATCCAGGTTTATCCAAGTAGACCCTAGTTCTAAAAAAGAGAGGCAGTGAAAATTCTAATACACCCACAGAGAGGGGTGGTATGAAGATAGAGGCAGAGATTGAGGTGATAACCAAGGAAGAGGCTTCTTCCACAAAAGCAACAAGAGGCAAGAGATAGATCCTCCCCTACAGCCTCCAAAGGAAGGGCAGCCTGGTGACAATTTGATTTTGAACTTCTGTCCTCCAGAACTGTCAGAGAACAGATTTCTGTTATTTGAGCCCACCGAGTTTGTGGTAATTCGTTATAGCAGCAACAGGTAACTAGTATACTTGCCTTGTCAGTTATTATTGCCAAGTTTCCAAGGCGCTAATCAGTGTCAGTTGGTTGGAAAACTCTCAACAGAAGAGACTTCCTGAATTGTCAGAAATGCTGACATCCCCTCCTCTGTTCTACTGCCAGTATCTTCATTTGTTGACTATGTGAATGAATACCAAAGGTTGACCTCAATGTTTTCTGTTTCCATTCCCTTAATGATTGTGAGGATGAATCCTGACTAGGCAAACAGTCCTGAATATTTTTGAGGCTCTCTCTTTTCTCTCTCTCACTCACTTATTGCTCTGATAACCTTTAGTTTTGCTTTCAGAAGGGTCCCTTGGTAATAGATGATTGGTGAATACCTAGTTTCAGCTTTCTATATCTGGACCAACATTATAAAAATGTTCTATAATTGTTTAGCATTCTGATTGTCTACTTTAGAATAATCTGTAATCTTATCCCAAGCTATAAATCTAATGATCTATAGTCATCAAGAACTCTTCATTCTGTTTTCACTTTATTTCATATCATACATCATCTGAGGCAGACAGCCAACTCTCCTAGAAGTTTCTTGAATTATACAAAGTGCTCCATTTTGACATACCTCATTTTTGCTTAGACCCTCATTTCTTAAATCAGGTTCTTATTATTCACAAACATGGGACTCCTATGAGACCAAAAATGAATTGTCTGAAGCTAAAGGAAGTTCTTTACTTATTAAACCAATAGACACAAGAAGAAAAGTGAATGTGAGTTAATAATTGTGAATAATTATTAGTACAGCAACTCAGGGATCTCTTCAAAACTATCCATCGATACGTACATGCATCATGGGAGACTATACTATTTCTTTTCAAGACAAAACATAGTAAAAGAGCCAGAGCTGCCAAACGTAAGCTTTATTCATTATCTATCTATCTATCTATCTATCTATCTATCTATCTATCTACCTACCTATCTATCTATCTATCATCTATCTATCTATCATCTGTAGAGACAAGATCTCACTGTTGCCTAGACTGATCTCAAACTTCCAGTCTAAAGTGATCCTCCTACCTCAGCTTCCCAAAGTGCTGGAATTACAGGGGTGAGCCAGTATGCCCAGCCCAAACCTAAGTTTAATGAATTAACTCTATGAAACAAGTTCTCATTGCTGATAAAAATGAAGGTGAAAATAACTATACTTTAATTAGAAATATTATGCAAAATCTCCAGAAAAATGCCTAACATATAGTAGGCCCTCTATTAGTATTATAACTAGTGATTTTTAGAACTGTACATATTAGTTTTTGCTGCATAACCAACTATCCCAATATTAAGTTGCTGAAACAATAAAAATATACAATTTTTCATGCCATTGTTAGCTGGGCATTTCTTTTGGTCTGGGCTGACTCTGTTGGGACTGAATGAACTAAGGCCTCAACCGGAAGATCTAGGAGCCTGGGCTTTTCTCTCTACATGGTCTCTTATCCTCCAGGAGGATAGCTTGGGCTTGTTTATACGGTGAGGGAAAGATTCCTAGAAGCAAAAAAAAAAAAGCGATCACCAATAAATAAACACTATTCACATGTCTCCTAATGTTCCATTGACAAGAACAGATTACAAGGCCAAGCTCAGATTTAATGGATATGAAATAACTCACTAATTGTAGAAATGAATAGTAAAATACTGTGAAGGATACACACACACACACACAAACACACACACACATACATATATGAATGTCTATAGATCTTTCACTTACATAGAATACAACTTTACATGATTTATATGAAAATATATACATCTCTGTCAGATAGTTCATTCAGAAAAAAAGTGACTGCTTTAGAGAATCATCTAGTTCATATGAGTGAACACGGCTAATTCTAAAGTTAATAGGACCCTTGTGTGTTCATCCAAGAACTGAGTTTGGCCCACTGTGTATGCCACTCACTGCCTTTATTTACATTATAAATTACCACACTTTATTATGTCTACTCCCATACCACTTCCATTATAGTCTATTATTTTAATAAAATATGTTAAAATGGAATTAGCAATTAAATTACTACACCATTATTCATACAACCTAAAGCATTTGACCTCAATCTCTAAAAGCAGGGGGATTTGCAATTGACTAATCCTCTATCCACCTACTGAGATGTATGGACTCCTTTAATTAATTGTACATGGTATTTTCTTAGTGTTGAAGTGGTAGGAAAGTCTGCTTTAATTTTATTCATTTCTTATGAGGGAGAATAAAGTATATTTGAGACATCAGTTCTTGTTTAGATTTAGACTTTAAGATGCATGATCCATAGTGTCCCTCTACCACACTTAGCTTCACGTGTTTCCAAAGTGTTATCTCAATTTGTTACATTCTATAACTATTTGTAATTTCTACCACTTATTCACCAAAAAGGTAATGGTGTGATTTTCATTATTCTCTAGTTAACTCATAGACATATGTATTGAAAGCTCTTTTGAATAAGAACTATACATTTTATATCATTGCTCTTGTAGTGTCAGCCAATCAAATAAGTGCCTAACACCTGGCACATAGTAGGTGTGTTAGTTGTCAGGAGTTGCTGTAATAAAGTATCACAAGGTAGGTGATTTAAAACAACATACATTTATTGTCTAGCATTTCTGGAAGCTAGAAGCCGGAAATCAAGTCATTGGCAGGACCGTACTCTCTCTGAGACTTGTTGGGAAATTCTAATCTTGCCTCTTCCTTGCTCTTGGTGGTTTGCAGAAAACCTTTGGTGCTCTGTGGTTCGCAGCTGCATAACTCTAGTCTTTGCCTTTATAGTCATGTGAAGTTCTCCCTGTGTATCTTTGTGTCTTCACATGGCTGTCTTCTTAAAAGGACATCAGTCATATTGATTAGGGGCTCACCAGTATGATCTCATCATAACTAATTATATCTGGAATGGCCATATTTCCAAATAAAGTCACATTCTGAGGTACTGGAAGTTAAGGCTCCAACATATATTTTTAAGGGGCACACAGTTCAATCTATAACAGTGGCAGTTAACAAATATTTGTGGAATAGTCAATGGGATGAAATTTTGCTAGTATTTTTTGTGTATTTCTACTAAGTTTACAAAAGAAGTATTGGCCCAGGTAAATGAATGGGGGAAGGACAATAACAGAAATTTCACAAATTAATTTATGAAGTTCACGTTATTAAAAAATCTACAGGAAAGTGTACTAATCTCACTAGTAGCAAAACATATGTAAACCAATACCACTATCATAAGGGCCAGAAATTTTACTCTACTATATAGAGTATATAAAATATCACACTCTCTTGTTTCTCTTGCCATTTGAAGCATATGGGGTCAAATTTTCCTATTATAGAACTTTATAGACCATCACATACTTCTCTGTGATAAAATCTGGCTACAAGTGTGATTTTACACTTATGTATGAGAATATTTGATTATCCATCAAATATTCATCAGCGCATCATAAGCCCCAAGAAGATTGTGTCTATTTTTATTCTTTATATTTGCAACACTTAGCACAGCACTTGACAGTAGGAACTCAATAATTATTTGTTGACTGACTGGCTGACTGAGTGAATAAATGAATTGGTTATATGAGTTGAAATTTACCTTTTAAGTAGTATAGAAAATATTATACGTATTAAAAATTGTCATAAATGTACATATATGTTATGCTATACAATATAAATTATTACATATTATTGGAATACTTGTTATTTTATATGGTTAAGAAACATTACAAGTATAATGTTTATCTACTTACATGAGCAAACTGTTTTCAAGTACTTTACAAGCACTCAGTTGCATACAAACACTTAGTATGCTAATTACAATTAGTAATTATGTACTTATTATATGAACTCTTTCTCTTGGAAGCATTTTAAGTAATCTCAATTGAAGTTACTATATGAGTTTGAAAATTATAATGCTAAATTCTGCATACATATTTTGTATTCATTTTAAATTTGCATTAGCTTGTCTCTTTCATATTCAGTACAAGTTAGTGTTTCCTGCATAACCTGAAATTAAAATATAATATATTTTATACAATACACACACATGCTTGTGTTCATGCGCGTATACACACACACACACACATACACACACACACACACCAGGGACAGAGTAACACTAATTATTCCTCTTTAATTCCACGTAAATTATATTCTACTTAGGATTTATAGAATCACCTTCCTAATCCATGGTGTTCAAAATGAATTAACTTGTTCTAATATTTTAGAGAATATCTAATTATTTAATTATCTCAGTTATGTGAATTAAGCTTTGGTGAATTCCCTTCCTAGCATCATCATGCTCTTCCTTAGGGATAAGCCTTATTTGAATATACAGTAAGTTCATAGACACACACACACACACACACAGGCACACAAACACACACATCATAGTGATACAATGTTACAAAGCCATTTTAATTGAAACTGTTGAGAATATGTTGCTGCTGTAGTTTCAAGCCATCTTCCTCTGAGAATGATATCAAATGTTGATGTGTGTACTCCAGTGAGAGACTCAGTAAATGTTAGCTTTCTGTCATTTTCCTGAGACCATGCAAGAGTTCATCTCCAGTCCCTAGTTGGGCTCTTGTGGGAATAGAAATACCACATTCTTGGCTTGACATTAGTGCCATTTCCAAATGTTACCATGGTGATCACCTATGTGGCATCACTAACCCTTCCCACAACAGCTCAATTTGAGATTCACGTTTCATGTTTCTCTGATATGGGAGGGTAATTATTTCATTACTCAAGGAAAGAAGATTTAGGAAGTAAATAGCTCTTCATTAAATCTTAAATGATTCTAGTCTTTTTAGGCCACAGAAATGCTAAATATTAAAGTGATGAAATTCAAAAGAGTAAAACATGACTGGGAATTCAAAGAAAATTCAATTTTTGTGTAGTATAACTATAAATATTTTTTCTCTAGTGGAAACATCTTGTGTAAAGGGTAAGTGTATTGTGTCAATAATTCATGATTTAAAATAATTTCCATGTAAAATAAATGCACAGAAATGTTCGTGTATATATTTGAATAGGAGTGCCTATGAAAAGAGAGCAATTTTATAAACTGACCTGATTTGGGAGGAGGTAGTGCCATATTTTATAAGGCACCCTTTTATCTGTACATCTTAACAAAAATTCATTGTAAAAAAAAAGAATTCTCATAGTACAAATGATCATTTTACAAAGAATTATTGTTTCTTTTATTTACTGTTGGTATTTGAAGATTATGGGGTTGAAAATAAATATTAATGCATAATATTTTCAAAGTGTACTTGATTTTATGACATGTCATCATGTGAATTAGAGCTATCTAGAACATATTTTGAATATAAAAATAAACAGCTGTTTATTCTGTCCTGCTCAACTGCTGGTTTTATCCACAGTACAAGAAGGGTGCTGTAATGTAACGCCATAGTCCAAACCACAACTCTCCTGGAAAGGACCTTGAAATGTCATGAAATTTTTAGGCCAAAAATATTTGGCTGACCTATACTGTATGTTACTGAGGTTATACCCACTACAAGACAAACATTTCTAACCACAATGTTTTCTTTCTAAATATGTTTTTTTCCCCTCTTTTCACTTTTCTGTGTGATCTGAGACGAAAAGCCCATTAAAGATTTAAAAACAGAATTAAAGATACATGAAATAAAGTTACTCCTATCTGTGACAAAAAGGTGTGTGGTTCAATATTGGTGGTTCAATCTGGCCTACTCGAGATATTATAGATGTCTAGACTTTGAGAGGTCAAGGGGAAATTCCATCATTATCACTTTCATGGAGGAAGGAAGGTCTGTTTTAAGCCCACTTCCCCTTCTTTGCTCTTTAGTACTTTCTCATGCAGCCTTTACCTGCAATGGTGATGAGATATTTTTCTTTTAGTTCAGTGGAAAGAAAATTAGTCAGAACTGATTGTTGGGAGGCTCACTGATTTCATAACTAATTAATTAATTAAAATTATTCATTCATAAATCTCTGGAGAGGTGGGATAGGAAGGTTAAGAGGTTCAGAGAGGCTGCAGTCTTTAGTGCCTATTGGCTTGTTATTTTGATCTAATTCGTGAAATATTCATGTAATATATTCAAGCTTGCACAGCTCTCAGAAAGTAAAGACTGGGAGACAGGCAAGCACAAGCAATAGTGTTTCATTGCTAACACAGTCACGTAAGTCATGGAAACATTCAATGGCTATTAGATATTTTTTAAAGCTAGATTTCATGTTTTAATATACATAATTCCTCCTGGTGTTTGGGGACCATGGAGGGAGATAGTAGACCATCATAGAGGCAACAACTACAAACAGAACATCTCCTAATGAACTGACCATTCCAGTGTTCCTCATCCTTTGTCTCCACGTGGACTTTCTTGTGGGCCTGCAGTCTTCTCACTGAGTTTATCTCTATGTCACTGTCACTACAGACCCTCCCCATACCCTACTCCAGTTCTACCACATGCAGGGCCCTGTTGAAGGGACATTCAAAATCCCAAATCCTTTTTAAGCCAAGTAATTTAGATATCTTCTATCTAAATTCTGCATGTTTATGTGTATGTGTGTGAGAGAATTTGGGCATGGGGACATGCCTTTGCTAACAAAACTCTCATGAAGTTGATTATTTTCAAACAAAAGCTGTTCATTCTCTAAAATAATCTTCCCGTGCTCACATCAAATTACAGCCAGCATTTAAAATAGTATGTTTTTCTCTACTATAAATTTGCTATGTATAAATTTTGGTTAAAAACATTTGTTGCCACTTATCTAAATTGCAATCAATCTTTGAGCACACATGCACGATGTTGTAAGTGCTGGAAATATAAATAGACAAGGGGTTACTGAATAAATAAGCCAAGAAGGCCCAAGTCTCATAGCTTCTTACTTCGTTTTTCACAAGGTACATTCATAGAGTAAGCTAAACTTTGCTGCAACCTCAAATAATCCAAGTGGCTTAACACTGAAATTTATTTCTCACTAAGGCAAAGCCCTCTGAGGGTCTGGGTGACAGTTTGGGACAGCTATCCTACTTGAAGTAGCGTAGTGGACTTGTGCCTTCTTTGTCCCCTTTCAGGAGTGCTGACAGGTGAAGGAAGAGAAAGAAAATGGAAAACTGAGCAGGGCTTTGTATTGACTTGGTCCAAAAGTGCCGTATGTCACTTCCACGCACATCTTATGTTGAAGAACCACTAGCATTAGGCTCCACCTGAGAGCAATGGGCTGGACGCAAGACAGAAATGAAAACTAATATTGGATGTCCGGGGTGAGTATTTGGAAAAGAGGAGTGGGTTGCATAATAAAATGAAGGGACTCTAAGTCACAGAAAAGCATTTCTTTATTTCCCTAAGTTATTGCTGAAAATTTTGCTATAATATACTTGTGTAAGTTCGATTTTATGTGACCAAAGAAAGGTGTCCTTGAGAAAGAAAGCAGCAAGTACCTACACAATGCTCCATAGCTTGAATAGCTTGAAAGGGAGGAGAAATATGATAGTCATTTGAAGGAAGAACACCAAAACTTCACACTGAAAATTTAAAAATTTCTCCATATAACATACTGCCTACCAAATAAAGTACTGTGAGAGGAGTAGTGGTGGTATTCATTCAGTTAGCTTGGGTTAATGGCGACTATGGCTACTATCATCTCTCATAAACAGAAGGATTTACTCAAGTAACCTCTTAGTTTATCCTGTGCTAACAATTCTACCAACTACTCTAATTAATTGCCCCCAAACTGTTAACAACCATGTCATCACAGACCATCATGCAAATGAGCTTTAGAAAGAAAAATCTGAAGAGCAATCTTGCCATTCATTTAACTGAACTAATTATAATGTAGGAATAATTCTCACAGCAGGTGAAAGCTGAGGAAAAGCATGCTTTTGTGGGAAAGCAAAACATTTTTGATCTTGACATCCAAATTTTGGAAGAAACAAAGAGATTTCTTTTTTGCAAAGTAGAGTATTTCAGGTTTGTTATTTTTGTTACAATCACATTTGTAATGACGTATTTGTAAAAAAAGAAAGGATGATTGTGCTACTAATTTTTTAATGGTGATGAAATATATCCTATTCTCAAATATTTTCATGAAGAAATTATTTCTAGAATTGACAAGGCAGAGAAGGTATTACATTTGAGAATTAATGTATATTCATAAATTGATTGTTTTTTTCAGTATCACTATAATTTATAGCTATAACATATAGAATATATCATTTCTCAGTAAGGCAGCCTGGTGTAGTGAGAAGGGATAGAGTTTCACATTGTGACTCAAACTTTTGCCTGTGTGAGTTAGAGTTAGCTACTTTTTAACCACTGGGTACAGAGTTGATATGAGGAGAAGCAAATATAGTATGAAAGGGGCCTATTTCAGTTCTTGACAGATGGTATTTACTATAGCCATTACTTTTTATTTTCTGTGCCATATTTTCTCTTATTTTTTTCACTTTATAACTTCGGTTAGTCATATTTTCTTAAGTTTTATTAGCTTTGATTTTGAGAAAAACACTGTATTTATCAACTGATGTGCTCTAACGTGTTAAAAAGTGATAAAAAATACTCCAAAGGGGAAAATATAGGGGGATTCTTAAGAACAGTCTGAATAAGAAGAAACCTGAAAACTCTTTTTAGAGGCAAATGGTTGTTTTTAAAGCCTGCATCTAGTGAAATCAATATTTTAAAAATGTAATTTGCCATGTGTGAGAAAAGTTAGAGTCATCATAAATGGAAGAAAAACTTCATACCCTGATAATTCAGTTATTCATGGGAGTATATCTAAGAGAAATTCATTAAAGTTAGCTAGAAATGAAAGGATCTCATGAATTTCATTCACACTGCCCATTCTGACTTGACAAAGACAAAGAAGTAAGAGAGCATAAGGAATTCTAAGCCACAGAAAGGCATTTCTTTATTTTAAATAAGATATCAATGGCTATTTTTTACTATATGTGTCTATAGGATTTTGCCTTCACTTTAATTTCAATAAATAAAAATTGGAGGGGAAACACAGGTTTATGAATAACTTTATTTAACACAATCTCATATTCCATAAAGTGTTAACATCTTTTATTTAGAAAAATGACCCAAAACTTGTAAATAAAGCAGAGGGTGACAGAACGGCTTTTCAATGTCATTGCTTTATGACTCATTCAAGAATTATTTAATTTTATAGGAGAATGTACCTGTATTTATATTTGCTACTTAATCATTTTTACTATTTTCCATTTGCATGTTAATTTATGTGTTCCTGGCAGGTAGAAAAGATAAGTCCAAATAGTACAGTTTTATATCTCTGTAGGACATTAAGTGGTATTGGACTGCAGTCTATGGACATTAGGAAATCCATTTTAGTTCTCCTTTGACTGATTATATACATTTCTGTTTCTCAAAATCTTTGAACAAGCCTTACCATCTCACTGATTCTGTCATTAATTAGTTAATCAAATCTTTAATAGTGTCCATTCTATATTTATGTGAGAACCATGTTTTAAATTTTTTGTAAATTATACTTTAACCCCTCAGTCATGAGCTCATTTTTACATGAGGTTACATGAGAATTTATAAAATATAACTTTCAAAGTTGGGGAGAAGGTCATGTCCTTCAACAGTAGATTGATTCTACTCCATGTCGTTAATCAAATTTTTAACTGGTTACAGTATTATTGCACACATGTAGTGAAAATATTATCCTCTTCAGTAAGAATCTGATTAAATGAGAAGTAACATACCCCAATTTCTCCTAAGAGCCTTCCCACATTACAGTATCTTAGGAGATAAGGATTGTGACAAAAGAGCTTAGTAAAACCATTTTATGAGCTTTGCAAATGCAAAATGTGGCATAATACACATGCAATTGTTTATTGCTAAGGTTAAGTGCTATATTTTTAAAACAACATTTTAATAGCAAGAACAGTATAGAGTACAGATGATAAAGCTTTTATGTTTAGATTTTACATTACCAATGAACAGAATTTTGGAAAATGAGATAAGAATATGGATGAGATAAAGATAGATAGACATTATTTTATTTTTCCAGTAGTTCATATTATATTCCTTCTTTTTCTTCCTTTTATGTGTCAGTTTGTGTTTAAACAAGAAAAAAAAAGTGGCAGCTTGAGGAAAATTTAATTATAAAGGGACCATTCATATAGGTGTGAGCATTGTATAAGACAAACCACAAGTAATAGTGCAACCAGTAGTGGCAGGAGTCTTACAATGGGCCCTGTGACCTTGGTTTGAAGGATTTGACCTTGCAGAGAGGGAACTATGGGAATGAATATTGTGACTTCACTCTCCTCCCTTTTTAATCGTCTGTGGGTGTTAACAATTTGGTAAACCCATCCAGAAATCAGAAAATAAAGAAGCATATTAATATAGTCCGCATTGGTCAACCTTTTGGGGCACAGGGTAAAGACAAGTAGAAAATATAAGACATGTTCTGACATCTACTAAATATTCAACAGGTGTGTTTGTTGCCAGAATATAGTGGAGGAGAGGCTAGGACAGGAAGTCATTTCTGGCTGGCATCAGAGGTTTGTAAAATTCATATTTTCAGGTCAAGGAAATATTATGTAAGAACACTGCCCATCCAGGGAGGGAATCAGGTCTGGAGTTTGGTAGTCAGTAAAGTCAGTTAAGATGCAAAGAGAGTCTGTGTGATGGGGTTTTGACTGGATTAACTTTCTGGAAACAACTAACTTGGTTGCATTGGGACAGTTCCTTTTATTTTTCTATTTATATACTTTTTCATATGTAAAATTAGAAGGCTATAATAGAATAAATGTTTTATCTTTATATAACCTGAAGTGGGAAATTAAAATCAGGAACACTTTTTAATTGTCTTTATATTGCCTTGATCCTAAGTATTGTTTTTCAGAAGAACAACTAAAACAGCATCTTTTGGGTTCTTATATTATTATTTATCAATGAATGCTCCCTGAAGGAGGCAATCAACACCAGATTGTTAGGGTCACTTTAATCAGAGCTGTAATGGTTTATTCTACTCTACAAAGTTGATATTTACTCTCTATATAATGAGGAAGCAAGAAGTGAGAAAAGTGGTCAGCTGCAAGAATTAAGCATTTATATCCCAATGGGGGGAAACCTTTATTTTAATTAGATATTCCTCTCAAGTATAAAGGAAAAGGTAAGTTAGTGTCTCCATTACAAAAGAAGCAACTCAAGGTTAAGTAATTTGAACATGTACTAGTTGACCCAAAAAGAAAATGAGGGGATTGGTATTTAACCTAAGGTTGTGTGCATTTCTAGCTTTGGGGCCTGGAAGGTCTTTTCTGAGTTTCACTGCTAAGGTTGATAATGTGCAGCCTGATTGTCTCTGTCAAGTGTGTGCTTGGCTTACCCTCCAGCTTGCATGCTTCTGCTGATTACTGGCAGCTTGAAATTGTCCTGAAAGAGAATGAGGGCTCTTGATTAATCCCCATGCACAATATCAACATATTATTGATTCATTATCAGCACATCATGTTTAATTTCCTGGCAACAGGGATGGGTAGAAGGCAAATGTGGCTTCTTCAAAACAGATACAACCTAATGAACATCCAAGTTGGATCATGAATGCTCTTTTTCTGATGTTAAAGGAAGAAAAAAATAAACCTTAGACAAGTTTAAATTTTAACTGAGTTGATTTGAGCAAAGCAAAACAAAGCAAGGCAAAGCAAAGATAATTTGTGAATTGGGCAGTCTTCCAAACCGAGCAGATTCAGAGAACTCCAACCAATAACATGATTGGACAGGATTATAAGAAATGAAAGCATAGTATAGAGACAACTTAATTGATTATAGGGCCTCCTGCAATTGACTGAGGCTCAGCTACTGTAGTTAAATTCCACATTGGTTGGGTTTGTTAGGCTTAATACAGAATCCTAGTTCAAATCAATGCTTTTCATAAATTTTATTAAACAATTTCCCCTTCTCTCCACATGAAAATGTGATCAAAACTTACTGCATAAGTGCTGCTCTTTCCCATCACACAGACTCTCTTTGCATCAGTTACTGGTCTTAACGTGTCATTCATAGGTTATGATGTCCTTGTGATGGCTACACACAGATATTTAATACTTTTTGAGCAAATACAGTTCATCAGGGAGACTACTGTTATGGCTAGGAGGATAATACTGAGAATTTGGAGTACGTTCCTTAGTAATGATTCCCATGAAAACCAACTAAAATCAAATAAATCAAATAATAAGCAGATGAAGGGTCTATTCATTTTAACCAAATAACCTGTTTGTTAATTTTTGTAACTGAGTCTCTATAATAGCCGTATTTATGTGCAACAAAAGTATACAGCACAAATTCCTTCCTGTTCAGCTAGTAAGCAACCTACTATTCATAAGTGGGTTAAATTAAAATAGAGAGTGAGAAAATGTGAGTCCAGAAATCTAGTTACAACATCATCCTGTCAAACAAAAAAGGTAGGCATAAGTGGAAAAAAATTGAAGAGTGGTAAGAGTCTCATTATAGTGAGGAGCTTGGTTTCAATGTTTTTTGATAAAAGCTGTCCATGCGTAAGAACTGATCCACTTCTAGGGAAAAAATTCCTTGTCCAGCTTTATCTTAAAGTCTCCAACAGCTGTATAGTTTCAATAGTCTGGAGGGTCTCTTTTAAATGATGAAATGTGGCCCCAGTGTTTAAGATCCTGAAGCTTTACCACAGTATGAGTGGTAAAATGAACTTGATATAATCCTTCCCAGTGGAATTTAAGAGCAGTATTTCTCAGATGCCATCACCAGAAGGTCCAATCTTTGGTTCCAGATCATAAAAGATCTGGTTGTCATCAGTTCGTGGATCACAAAAATTTTTCTTCATCTGATGAAAATACACCCTGGTATAATATATCAAAATCCCACAGCATTTAGTGATATCCAAATTTAGGAAAACAAAAGACACATTATTAAGGATGTAGGGCTTCCAGTCACTATTGCATTATAGTACTTTTGGCCAAGACACTCCAATTGACCTTGCTAATTTCAATTTCAAAATTTTTATTTGTCCTATTAACTTTTCCAGAAGACAGAGAATGATAGGGACCATGGCAATGTCACTGTGTTTGTAACAGCCTGTCTGCTTTATAACTTATCCAATAAAATTGGTACCTCTATGACCAGTGATTTCTCCAGGTGTGACCTATAAAAAAAATATACTTTTGAGTAACCTTTGAACCTTTGTTATAATGTTGGCCTTCCTGCATGAAAAGCCTCTATACAACCAGAGAACATAGACTATTACAAGAATATATTTAGACCCCACTGAAGATGGCAATTGAATGAAATCCCTTTGTAAATGTTCAAACGATTCATTAGGTAGGAGACATGTACCACCTGAAGTTTTGATTGTCCTTCTAAAATTATGGACTCACCAACCATACTGCCCATCGAAATTGGACTGGATTAAAAAAATGTGGTACATATACACAACGGAATATTATGCAGCCATAAAGAAGGAAAAACATATGAACTTCACAGCAACTTGGATGGATTTAGAGTCCATCATACTCAGTGATCTATCACAGAAACAAAGAACAGAGTACTATATGTCCTCACTCATAAGCAGACCTTGAACAACCATCATAGTACTATAAGAAAGGGATTGTCCGTAGTGGGAAACTTCCAGGGAGCGGGTGGGATTGGCAGTTGAGGGAAACTGCCAGGGGAGGGAAGGGCACACCTCATCAACAAGGGTACCTGCATAATGAACATTTGTATGCCTAACCCTGAATTATGGCCCACATCTTTAAAATAAAATAAAATAACATAAAATAACATAAAATAAAATAAAATAAAATAAAATTATGGGCTTGACAAACCAAACATTAACCATAGCCATTTTAGCAATTTTATAACAGTCATCTCACCAACATTTGTTTGTAACCGAGATCAGCTTGTCTATTCCATGATGAGTTGTGAAGTGCAAGGCTCTATACAATGGAAAACTACAACGATTCAGAAAGGACCAGGCAGCCACCTGAACCCTCTGTGAGTCCACACTTAATACTAAATTTACATTATTTTAGATATCAGTTTTGCTTTTTCAAATAAGGGGAGTTACACTGTTTAATAAGTCATCATAAGAGCATTAACTTGACTCAATCTTAAAGAGTTTATTCAAATTGTACATTTTAACAATTTCTGTATTTGCTGGTCTATCGTGAAAATCTTCCAAAGCATTTTCTTTTTTTTTAATTCAATATTTTTTATTATGATATTGTGGGGTACACCTAAGGGTTAGGTGTACAAATATGCCTCATTCATGCACCCTTGTTGATAGGAAGTGTCTCCCCGTCCCCAGATAGATATTTACTACCATTAATCCCATCACCCTACCCCTCGCCCCCATAGTTTCCCACCACTATCAGTCATTTTCTTGTGGTAATATGTTGGATGATCAAGGTCTACTATATGAATGAGAACATGTGATACTCAGTTTTTTGTTTCTGTGAGAGATCACTCAGTATTATAGACTCTAGTTCCATCCAAGTTGCTGTGAAATTCATGATTTCGTTCTTTTTTAAAGCTGCATAGTATTCCATTGTGTATATGTACCACATTTTTTTAATCCAGTCCTCTTTTGATTTTTTTATTTATTGTAGAGATGAGGTCTTGCCAAGTTGCCCAGGCATGTCTCGAACCCGCGGGCTCAGGCAATCCACTCACCTCAGCCTCCCAAAGCGTGGGATTACAGGCTGAGCCACGGAGCCCAGCTAGAATTACTTTTTAAACTTTTTATTTTAAATAATATCAGGCCTACAGAAGAACACCTACTTCTGACTAAGATGGGGCAAAAGGAATTGGATTTACCTTCCCATGAGAAACAACTGAAAAATCAAACTAAATATGTGAAACAAAAGTTTTCATGACACTAATGACACTAAAAATGACACAATGAAAAACAGTGGTACCGGTTGGGTGCTAGGACTTATGTACCTGGTACTTTGGGAGGCTGAGGAGGTAGGATTGGCCTGAGGCCAGGAATTTGAGACAAGCCTAAGCAACATAGTGAGACTTTGTCTCTATTTTAAGATTAAGAAGACAAGAAGATAGGAAGGTGGGGCACAGTGGCTCAAGCCCAGCAAGCCCAGCACTTTGAGTTCAAGAACAGCCAGGGCAATTTGGCAAAACCTTGTCTCCACAATAAAAAAAAAAAAAAATAGCCAGTCATGGCGGTGCACACCTGCAGTTCCTGCTACTTGGAAGGCTGAGGCAGAAGGATCACCTGAACCCAGCAGATGGAAGCTGCAGTGGCCATGAGTGTGCCACTGCACTCTAGCCTGGGTGACAGAGTGAGACCCCAACTCAAAAAAAAGAAGACAGAAAAACAGAGATACTTGTGAAATGGAAACAAAGAAAGACACCCTTGATTGATCCAGTTTACTTTCTTATGACACTTTTCAGGCCAGGGCACACAAAGGCACAACCAGGCAGAAGCCAGCAAAGTTCTTTAGTTGAGAAGACAGAGCTGAGAGTCCTTGAAGTCCACAGGGGGCTAGAGTTTACAGGAGCGAGTACCAGAGAGAAGATACACAGAGAAAGAGCCCTGCAGGAGGTCTCCCTTGAGTGAGTATTCAGGAGAGTACTGAATGCATTCATTGCATGCATGTAAAAAAACAAACAAACAACTACCTGAGGCTGGAGAAAGAACCACCTGAAAGGATTCTAGGGAAGAGCACCTGGCATTCTCTCTGGGCCAGAATGGTGCCTGTTTCCACCAACCACACAAAGGGAAAACCTCATAATTAATGGGACATTGAATAGACCAGTAAAAAAGGGTCTTGCCTTAGTAAAGGGAAATAATTGGCCCTAGACTAGATCCAGCTCTGATCCTACTGAATAAATATTAAAAACTCTGAAAGCATTAAACTGTTTCAAAGTAACTTAACTGCATCCCAGAGGAAATCTCAAGAATATTTAAGGATGACAAATATTCCAATAAAAATATTTCAGAAAAACAAAACCATCCAGGACCCAAAAAGTTAAAACTTACAATCTCTGGGACCCAACGAAAAATGTATACATGCAAATATAGAAGCAGGAAACCAAGGTCCATAATGAAGAGAAAGATCAATTCATTGAAACTGGCCCAGAACTAACAGATGTCAGAATTAGCAAGCATATTAAAACAATTCTTGTACCTGTATTCTGTATATTCAAAGAATTAAGTGCAGTCATAGAAAAGTACACTGGATGGAATTAAGAGCAGATTATCTGTTCACCAACATAGTGCTTTACCAAAAAAAAAAAAAAAAAAAAAAAAAGCACCTAGACTTAGCAACACAGCAAGACCCTGTTTCTACAAAATTAAAATTTTTTAAAAAATAGCCAGGTGTGGTGGCACAGCTACTCGGGAAACTGAGGCAGGAGGATCACATGAGACCAGGAGTTTAAGGTTTCAGTGAATTATTATTGTGCCACTACACTCCAGCTTTGGCAGCAGGGTAAGACCTTGTATAAAAAAAAAAAAAAAAAAGATTAGAAATTGTGGAAGAAAATACTAGTTACATTGAAAACATAGCAATAAAAACAATACAAAATGGGAATACAGAAAGTAAAAAACTAGAGGAAAAAAAAAACCAGAACATCAGTGAGCTATGGGACAACTTCAAGAAGCCTGTAATACATTAAATTGAAGTCCCCAAAAGAAGAGAGGTAGACAGAAAAAACTATGTGAAGAAATCATGAATGAAAAGTTTTTGAAATTTGTTTGATGAAAACTATAAATCCAGAGATACGAGATGCTCACAACACACACACACACACACACACACACACACACAAATGAAAAAAAATAAAGAAAACTACATCAAGGTACATCACAAACTAATTATTTAAAATTCATAAGGGGTTGGGGGGAGGGAGAGTATCTAGAAAAAGAAAGACATGCCAGGTATAGGGCAGCAAAGATAAGGATAGCAGCAGATTCTCACGGAAAAAATGCAAGTGAGAAGACAGTAGAACAGTCTCTTCAAAGAACTGAAATGAAAAAGCACTGTGGGCATAGAATTCTATGACAAAGACTTCTAGGTGTACAAAAGCTTAATTAATTCATCACCAACAGGCACATAGTACAAAAAACTGTTGAAGGAAGTTCTTCAGACAGAAGGAAGCAGACACCAGATGGAAATCTGAATCTACACAAAGGAGTAAAGCATATACCAAAAATATAGAAGAAGTTTTCTGATTCTTAAATCTCTTTAAAA
The DNA here is from genome assembly GCA_963574415.1 of Tarsius wallacei. Classification (NCBI taxonomy): domain Eukaryota; kingdom Metazoa; phylum Chordata; class Mammalia; order Primates; family Tarsiidae; genus Tarsius; species Tarsius wallacei. The sequence goes on from CAUYQG010089796.1 coordinate 19,630, forward strand.
GATAATTAACTGTTTAAATAAAAATAATGACAGTGTAATATAGGGCTTATAACATATTAAAAAGTAAAAATGTATAAGAATAACAGCACAAAGGCCAGCAGGGAAGAAATGGACATACCTCATTTATGTAAAGTGATATAATCACACTTGAAAGTATGCTGTGACAAGTTAAAGATGCATTCTATAAACTCTAAAGCAACCTCTAAGAAAGAATTCTTGCTAACACACCAACAGAGATCATTTAAAACACATTCGTTCCAGGCGAGATGCAGCAGTTTATGCCTGTAATCCCAGCACTTTGGGAAGCTGAGGCAAGAGAATTGCTTGAACCCAGGAGTTTGAGACCAACCTGGGCTATATAACAAGATCTCATCTCTACAAGAAAATTTAAAAATTATCCAGATATGGTGGCACGCACCTGTATTCTCAACTACTCATGAGGCTGAGGTGGAAGGATCATCTGAACCCAGGAGGTCGAGGCTGTGGTGAGCCTTGATCGTACCACTGCTCTCCAGCATGGGTGACAGTTAGCTCTGACTCAAAAATAAAGAAGAGAGAAAAGGGGGGAAAGCAAAACAAACAACAGGTGGGACAAATAGAAAACAAACAGCAAGATGATAGACTTAAACCCATCATGTCAATAATCAAAGCTATGGAAAAGTTGCAAGAATAGTACATAAAACTCAA